>JAJOOG010079078.1:0-40326 GCA_029582565.1 Solanum infundibuliforme
AAAAGATTTTGCTAGACTTGCTTCAGATCCATTGTCTATTTGACAACAGGTTGTTAATTTTGTATCATAGAAGGTTATTTCTATGAAAACAGATACTTTGAAAATTGTTTCTTTTGGCATTATATTTTTGTTATGAAACAAATTTCTCCTTTATATAGCATTTCTATGCCATTCTTGCCAATGCTATAATCTTCTAATTTGTTTAGGAATAAATTTCCTAGAATAAGTTCTTGATCACTTTCGTGATTAGTAATATAACAAGGAACTGTTATCCTTATATTTTCTAGTTGTATAGGTAAATTTATCATTTTTTTACAACTAAAATTATTACCTTCAAAGGTTTGATAGGTATAATGCTCACCTTCGTAAACTGTCAACCCGTCTATTAGGGAACCTTTTACGTGGTTAGCAGTTGCTCCAGTTTGTATCAAGATTTCTTGATTTTTCCATTCTGTTCCATTGAAGATTCTTCCTTCTATTTTTGTTGTATTAGGAGTTTCAACTTTTAGCGTATATCTATTTGACATACTCTTTTTTATTGAATTTCTCCCGTATTCAATTGAAAGTCTAGGATTACTAGTACTTCCTATTTCTTGTGTTTTTCCAAATCGAATTTCATATTCGTCTGGAATTTGAGCTTGTTGAATTTCTGCTTCAACTATTCTTGCAATTCCTGCACATTCTTGATCTATTTCGATCATTCCTTTGTTTTTATACACTTTTCCATAATTTGAATTTGTAACTGTGTATAATGCTTGGTAATATATACTCATTATATGATTACCTGGTTTGAATAGATCATTTCTTTTGATCTGGAAATGTAAGCTCAACGCATCATTAAAATCTGCATCTTTGAGTGATATGCAATACTTGGGATAGTATGTGAAGAGAAGTTTTGTATAGGCTAAGTTTCCTTCTACTATACCAAGATTTCCTTCTCTTGCATTTATGAATCTTTCATCTGATAGATTTATTACTATCGGACAATTAATTCCTTCTTTAAAAGTCGATTTGACTAATATTTGGATTCCTCCTAAATGAACATAATTCATTTTCTTTCTTTTCTTTTCAGGGATTTTCCTAAGAATTTGATCTATCATAGGTTTTGTTAATAGGTTTAGCTTGTGCTTTCCTGTTGTTTGGGTAATTTCTATTACCTTTTCAATTTCTTGATATTCATGATAAGATATTTTATCTCTTGCAAACATTCTTTGCATTCTGCTTAGTAGATTATCTTCTACTTTGAGATTTAATTTTAATCCTTGGATTCTTTTAAATGTTTCTCCATCAAAAGTTGCTTTTAGAGCGTAACCTCGATGATCTTCTTCTGTTTCTAATATTTGAACAGAATTATCTTTTTCTCTTATTTCTCTATTCATTCTGATTCATCTGAACTCGAATATTCTTCATAGATTTCTTCAAAGAAATCTTCGCTTTCTATTGATTTTATTGATTCAAGATCTGAATCAATTTCTATTCTATCAATTTTTGAGATTTTTACTCTCTTTTTGTTACATTCGTAACTTTTGTGACCTTCTTCTCCACAGTTATAGCATTTGCATCTTTCTGTAGGTTTGGTTTTTAAAAATTCCTTTTTCTTTGTGTAATATTTTTTTCTTGGAATATATTTTTGTTTAGAGAAATTTTTCCTCTTTATTAATCCCTTTTTGGGTTGTTTCCTTTTCTTATAAGGTCTGTCATCACATCCCCATTGTGTAGATGCATTTGTATCTTTGCAATAAATTTGAGTATTTATTCTTTTAGCTTTTCTTTGAATGTTATGAGACATACAAAGTTGACTAAGTCTTTTTTTTAGAAAACTTATTCTCTGTCCTAGAGTGTCTCCTTTTTTATTTTCTTTTTCGTATTCTTCTCGAAAATATTTTGCCCAAAAGCCTGGTAATTTTTGATAGTATTTTTCTAGGTAAGGTACCATTTCTTTACCACTGTCAAATACTTTGTAGTAATATTCTTCGAATTCACAAGTGTATTCTTGAATATAACTCATTTTACAGATTTGTAATTTTTCCAGCTGCTCTTTGGCAATAGTTCTGATTATTTCTTTGTTTTCTTTTATATTTCCTTGTCCTCCAAAGAATTCATTTGCAACATATTGCTTTAGATTTGTTATACCATCTTGTACTGAATTTTTCAGTCCTTCTATGGTATCATTTTTAATTATTTTTTCTGCATCTTCTGTTAATCCAGAAAACCAGTCATTTACTTTTCCAATGAAAGTGTTTATCATTATGATGTATTTTTCTTCATCTGTATAATTTCCCTTTCCTAATAGGAAATACAGAAGCATATTTTGAGCCCAAAGATCTAGGCTTTCTTCTGGATCTCTTTTGCATTGGAGATCTAGAAATTGTGTGCCTATATCTCCTGTCGGGAGTCTATTTGGCATAAATTTTGCTTTATTATTATTATGAAAATGTTTATTAAAATCATTTTCTTTTTTAGCTTTATTAGATAAATTTTTACTATCTATTTCTGGCTCTTGCCATTCTTGTTTCATTGAAGTAGATGCTTCAAACTTTCCTTGGGGTCCTCCTGTTTCCCCTTTATTCATGAAGACTTTTAATTCTTTTAGTTCTGCAAGACTTAAGTCTTCCATAGAATAAACTAGTTCATCAAGTTCATTCATCTGGATCATTTTCTTCGGTTATGGCATTTTCAGCCTTAACTTCTTGAATTGATTCAAGATCATATAGATCCTTTTCTTTTGACTTTTGTTTTTCAAGAAACTTATGGATTAACATTTCATCCATACTTCCTTTTTGATAAGTGTTTCCACTTGCTACCTTTTTAGATAATAATTCTTTAATATATTTTTGACTAATTTTTGTGTCAATTTTTTCTGTTTTTTCAACTATATTTGTTATTCTTCCTGGAAGATTTTCTTTAATATAGGTGATTTCTATTTCTATCATTTTTAACCGTAAGGTTAATTGTTTATTGCTTTCTATAAGATCTTTCAACAATTCAGAAATTTCTTTTAAACTCATTTTTTATTCTGAAAAATAATAATCAGAAGTATCCATATTATTTCTTTCTTCATGAAAGCTATATGAATTATAATATAATTCTCTTCTCTCTTCCTCTTTTTTATTTCTTAGAGTTATTATAGAGACTATTTTTCTTTTTAGATCTTCTTCTAAATTTTTCATTACCTGTAGTATTGCTACTAAGGTTTCTTGTTCTATGAACCAATATGGTTTTATGATTTCATTAATCATATATTTTTCTTTATGATTTCTATGAATTCAATATTTTTATTGAATTCGATTGAAACCGTAATTCGAACGTTACCTTCACCCAAGTCGGCAGGGGGGAAGTATAGAATTTTTGTTGGAAAGTTCAATTTTGTGTTGCCACAATCAAATAGAAGAATTAAAATGAGAAACTAGTATGATTTACATAGTAAAACTTTTTTGGTGAAGAGGCATCGATTAATTTTCTTTATTTCCATTACTAAAAATAGATCGGAAATTGATAGTCAAAATTGACGGACAACTTGAAATAGAGTAAAAATCAATGTTCGTTTTTTTTTTTTGTGGTATTCATGTATTTTTGCATAAAAATACTCCATAGAAGTTTGTTGATTTTCCTTTAAAAGAAAAATAGACGCACTTCCGTCGATTTAGTTTTAAAAAAAGTTCATTGACTTTCTTTATAAGTATAAAAAATAAATAAATAAATATATATATATATATATATTTATAAATACCTTTTCGTATTTTAAATTCTTTTAGTGAGAATTTTGATTCCCATCTCACTAAACCAATAGAGAAGACTTGGCTAAAAGGCTAAAACAAAAGAAGTCTGCATATCCGCAAGTGCTTTTATATCATGGGCCTAAAAGTAAAGGCCTACACTGATATTCATATGGAAGCCCTATTCACAACTCCGTTTAGAAATGATAAATTTAGTCTATAAAAATATGATTTATCGGCTTAAGTTTGGACCGATTACAATTCGTTTTAGTTCAACCTATTTTAATTCAAATATTTAATAAATTAAACCTATTTTATTTTGATTAAATTCAATTTAAACTGCTCATTTGATATTTCTGTTAAAATGTTAACAGTATTGAGTTGCTATCACATACAAGTTACAACCATGCACATACAATAAAGTTAATGTTGAATGTTATGGAATTTTCAATTTCACGTCTGAAACTTCCATACTTTATTTTGAAATTCTATTTATGAAATTATTATTTGTGAATGTTCCACTACTTAAAATAAATAATCTAAAATGTCACAAGCAATGAATTTAAACTCTCCTTTTAACTGTGGTCAAATACCCTTTTCATCATATTGCCTTTGATGCTATGTTATAATAATTAATTCAATAAGCCCTAATAACATTGTTGAGATGGCCGAGTTGGTCTAAGGCGCCAGATTAAGGTTCTGGTCCGAAAGGGCGTGGGTTCAAATCCCACTCTCAACAATATTATTATTTTTCATCCTACTCTCAACAATATTATTTTTTTTCGTAAATATAGTAACATCTTAGAATTATATTTTTCAAAAATAAGTTATCATTAAATTTGTTAATTTACCCTTTCTTTTGTCTATGGTTGATGTTAAAAGAAAAATTACTAGAAGCCAAAATATGAATTCAACCATAGAAATGAGAAACGATTTTATAATAGACTTGTTAGTTTCACAGTTCGAGGAGAAAGTTCAACAAGGTATCAGTCTTCTGTAATAGAAAAACAAATTTCCAATTTTTGGATTCTTGGATAAAAGATTAAAAATCAAACAGAAAGTTGTCTTTTACCACTGAAAAATTAAAAATGAGAAAAAAAAGACAATAAATAGAAAATGACTTGTATACTTGTTAGGTGGCCTCTGTGACAACTATTTGTCACCTTCAGAAAGACACCTCAATGGTGCTTCATATTCTAAACCAAAGCAAGGCCTTCTTTTAATAAGAAAAATAGAATAGTTCGGTGTATAACGTATTTCATGTTCATACAAAGTCTGGAGAAGGATCGCGTTTTAAGAAGTATGATATAGATAATTTATTCTAATGTAAGTATTAATGACGTTTTTATCACTCGAATTTGTGGCTTATAGATCACACGCAGAGGCTAAGCTAGCAAGAGTCAAGGGAGTTAATTTGAATCTCCTTCAACAGAAAATTACACTATTATATTTGATTAAATTATTTTTTACGTATTTATAATAGATATTGAATTCTCTTTAACCTCTTCGTATATATACTTTTTATATTCTAAATCTTTTTAATGAAAATTTTGATTCACATGAAAATAACTTTATATTATTCCAAGGTTCCCCTTCTTGGAACATAAAATAAATGGTTTATATAAAGTTGGCTATTTTGACTTCAAACTGTCAGAAAGGTTTGTTTTTATGAGAGTTAATTAATAAGGTTATTTGGCTTATTAGTAACTTAATTTTCCATTATTCTTTATCATAACTCTAGTATCAAATGAAACAACAATTCCATACTATAAAACAATTTAGAATCGACTATATGAATTCATAGTCTATCATAGTTCCCCATTTGAAAATATCTTAAACTAATGTATACAACATGAAAGTGAAAATAAATTAAAGAATATTACTCTATATTTCCTACTGGTATAAAAATTTCGATAGAACTAATTGGAAGATTCCAAGAAATTAACAGGTGGTCTTAAAAGTAATGCGCTAACATGACTATTTGTGGAAATTCTAAAAGATTGAGCGAGCGTTTGACCATAGATTTTGAATCAGATTTTATAAATTTATCTTCAAATATGTGTTTGACCATAAAATTTATTCAGTTCAAATATTTTTTCTCAAGTTCTCAATTTTCAACTTCAAAACCTATAATCAAACTAGAGTCGGAGTTGATCAAATTATAGGTAGTTTGAGATAAAATTTACTTTATTGTCCCAACTTACAATAAAGAAAATAATAATAATAATTTCCCGCCAAAAAAATTACCTCAATCCTTCCAAATTCCCATATATTTATAACATTCCCTCACTCTCAAAAACACACACACATGAAGTCTAGTACTTCCAAGATAATAATGGGAGCAATATTAATAATGGTGGTAACCCTTGCAATAATTCTAGGCCTACTCTTAGTTTTTCTTGTTGAATTTTTTTGTTCTCTCTTACTTAGTAGGCGCCAACGGTCAAAAACACATGTTAATTCCGGAACAACCTCCATCACACAACCATCACCACAATGTCAACGGTCAAAAAGGGGTACAAATTTCGCGATAACCTCTACCACACAACCACCACCACTAGAGTGTCAATCAATTGCTCCAATTACAAGTAGTCATAGTAGCTTTTATGCACAATTAGGGGTTCTTCATGTTCCAAGAAATTACCTCTTTCCTAAAATTTCCACTACAGATCATCACAACATTGATGATCTTGAAATAGTCCAAAATATGTCATACCCTAAATTAGTCCATGAAGTACAATCACATCAATGTAGCACTAGTAGTACTACTATTGAGGAACAATATATTTACATATCAAATCCAATTTATGATAACACAAAAATTGAGCATGATACCCCGTTTGAAACACCAGATACATCCCCCTCCTGTCTCAAATTAATCATTGATAGTTCTTCGGAAGAAGGAGAAGAAAATTGTGGAATATCAACATGTACTAGTACACCTTCTTCAGTACAATTAACTCCGATGAAGAAACTTCCAATTGAGGCATGTTCAATTTCACTAAGAAGTGGCTCTATTAATAGTAACAATTATACTTCTTCCTCTGGATCTCCATGTACTTCTCCTTCTTGGTAAAATTTGCAAAAAATATTAATAATCTATCTACTTAAATTTGTTTAATTAGGGTTTGTTTAGATGTTCTTTATTAGCTTAGTTTGTTTAGTTCTTTTTATTTTCTTGTTTAGTTCTTTTTGTTGATGTAATAGACTAATAGGGATGCTAAAAAGGTGGTGATAGAATGACTAATATTTTCTTCCTATCCCAGTTTATTTGGCATACGTTCCTTTTTAATTTGTCTTAAAAAAGTATTTTTTCTATATTTAGAAATAATTTAATTTTAAATTTTTGTTTATCCTTAATGCTAGGTCACTTGGTACTCCAAGAAATGATTATAATAGTTCTTCTCCTCCTTGGTGAAATTTGATTTTTTTTTTTAATATATGTTAGTTAAATTTGTCTAATTAGGCTTTGTTCTAATGTTTCTTTGTAGGCTTAGTTTGTTGAGTTCTTGTTGCTATAAAAGACGGTGATAGAAAGACTAAATGTTATGGTAGACTTTATGTGATGCACATTTCTTTTCAATAGGTCTCAGAAAGAATATTATGTTTATATATTTAGAAACAATTGACACGTTAGAAAGTGACTCTAATATTAACAATTACTCTTTTTATTCCTTTCTATCTCCATCTACTTCTCCTACTTGGTGAAATTTGCTAATAAAACTTAAATTTTTTTTCTAGTAATTAGGCATTATTCTAATTATGTTTCTTTTAGCTTTAATAGGGATGCTAAAAAGGTGATGGAAATTAGAATGACTAAAATATTATAAAGTTTTCAAGGCGTGACAATGGGTGCACTAAGAACTAGGCCACGCCAAATTGTCTCTTTATGTATTCTAATATAAAATGACATTTATTGTTTTTAAGTACTTTTCTGATTTTATATTTGTATAATCATAAATCATTTATTAGGGGAATGAAACAAAACGGAAACAAAATATTTTTAGCTATTGAATGGAAGAGGGAACACAAGTCCCACAAAGAGATTACAAATTCGATGGTGTCAATTGGGATCCGTGGATTGTTGCTCTCTTACGAAGCGTTTGACCTAATAGGTTTCATATTATGTTAATTCGAATTTGCTCGATTTGTTTAGTTGACATTTTATAATGCAATCATTTAATTTTAGAGGTTGACCTTATATAATCTAACTTGATGACATACTTGTACAATTTTTTTGACCTAAAACTCTATATAGATTAGTCAATGAAGTCTAAAATAAAAAAGAAAAGTTATCATATAAACCAAATGAAGAGAGTAAAAAATAATTATTAATAATGTTTGGAGCACATAATTTGTTATACTACTACAACATAACTTAGTGTATGTAAATCCACTTTTGGAGTCTGAAAAAGATAGGTAAACCTGAACTTTATCACTATCGCGAAGATAAAAAAGTTATTTCGGATCCTCAACTCGAAATAACATGACTTGTCAATTTTCATATAACATGTTAAAAAATACGGAAAATAATGATAAAAAACTTTACACTAACACAAGTAAAATACAATTTTGGTGTTGGGAATGAGAAGGTGCATGTGAAGAGGGGTGGACCAAAAGAAAGACTAGAATAGAGTCAAAATTTATATCTCTATTTCTTATGTTAAAAAGGGCCCCTCATTTGTTAATATTTATTGAAAAATACAAAAAAGCTTGAAAAAAGAGAAACCTGTGAGATCTTTTGTATTTTTAGTAAAGGACTATTTATGTTAGTCTCGATGCATGGCAATGAACCCAATGAAACAAAAAATCTACAACTAGATTCTTCTCTAAACTAAAATATAATCAAATTTAGGTGCGGAACTAGTATAGAAAATACGAATTCGATATAATTTAATAATTTTAATCTAAGCTTTTATCCGACCCAAGCCCAATTGTATTTATACTTTCAATAATTATGTATTTTTATCATTAATTAAAAATTTTCTATCATATATTGAAGAAGATACACCTAGATATATATTTGTTTGCTACCAGATACACTAAAAGAGAGAGAGAACGAGAGAGAGAGAGAGGGGGGGGGGCTAACGAGATTGGGAGGGAGGCGAGTGAGATAGTCATGTATCTTAGATACATGTGAATCACACTAGATATATGTATTTGTATATATCTGGTGTGATTCACGGGTATTTGGGATACCAGATACATAGGAGAGTGGTGAACAAAATTTGTTATGTATCTCAGATACATGTGAATCCACTTGGATACAATGTATTTAGAACAAATTACACCTAATTTTGACTCATGTATCCCGAGATACATGTATATGAACGCACCAAAATCTAGTAAAATCCGTAATATTACAAATTAGAGTGTATCTAATTAATTAATTTCTACACTAATGACGTGATTTCGGTAAGTTTTTCAATTTTTTATAAGATATTTATTTGGACGTTGTCATTTAAGTTGTATCAATTTTATAAAAAAACAATTTAACTAATATCCACTACACTGACCAACATTTCCCATTGATACATTATTATACATACATTGAATATTGAGGTTTTTTCTTTTATTAATCTTTTTGGAATCTTCATTTTATTTTTTCAAATTTCAACATCTATTTGTGATTCTTCTGAGGTGAAGTATAGTTAGTGGATTAGTTGTTATTGCTCACATCTTTTTGATTGTTGCTTCACACACATTTTCTTGCATATGATATGGACAACTTCAAACATATTATGTATCCAATTTTAGTATTATATTTCTAAAGTTGGGCCAAATATATATTTCCTGACCTTGTTAAGGCCACAATTCCAATAAAAAGAACATTGGAATATTATGATAGTAACTTCAGTAAAAAATATCGGAAATTGACTTGGTAAATTATTATATGTTTGAAATTTTGCCAAGGTCATAATTTTAGTAGAAATCTTTGAAGTTTGACCTTGTCAAGTTCATAACTTCAATAAGTTAAAATGTCTGAAGTTAACTTTGGCAAGAGATACAAAACTTCAGTAAAAATTATTCAATGTTTGTCTTTCACAAGGTCACACTTCCGACAAAAGTATGTAAAATCAAACGAAAATTTTAAAATTAAATCGTGTATATTTAAAAGTTGTATCCAAAATGAGTAAACTTGCAATATTCTTTAAATATTATAGATAAATTAAATGACGATAACAAAAAATAATATATGTTATACACTTCACACGCCAATTCTCCTTAAGAAAATAATATTCAAATTTGTCTTTTGTCATGGTAATCAATGTCGTTTTGACATATGATAAATATCCTAATAAATAATCCTTGGGGCAATTTCTTGATTAAAATCCATACAATCATTCTTCTATCACCATCATCTAATTAAGAGACACATTTTGAATGACATCAAATATAAACATTCAATGTTTACTCGAGTTTGATCCGAGAATCTTTCGAAAACCTCTTTACCTCCACGAGATAGTGATAAAATTTGTGTGCATTCTATCCTCTCCAGATCCCACTAATTAATTGAATTTCATTGAATATGTTGTTACGTTTTGTAATAGCAAGAACACATGTTGGTAAAGGGAGAATGAGATAGATACGTATGGTTCATAAGGTTTAAAACAAAATTAATAAAAATATCTACTTAGTTCATTGTGTGCGTTAGGAAAAGAGTATAGTACAAAATTCTTAATTCATGAATTTAATTAATTATCGGGTTTTGCAAGTCAAAGCTTTTACTATTTGATATCTTTTTTGAAATTGAAGAAATTTAACTAAACATGCTCCACAAGGTATGATGTTCATATTAAAGAGTCTCATATTAGATGAGAAATGAATGAGCAATTTTTTTATATGACTTACAATTCTAGCTAGTTTTTGGAATTGAGTGAACCTCAACATCCATTTCTTTACGTTTACCTACTCAAATATGAGGATATTGCAATAAAAAATATATATAATTAAGAAGTATTGAAAAACTCTGAAGGTGGCGCAATTTTTTAGCTTCGTCGTCAAACTATTGACTGCCTTAAAAACACTCCTCTACTTGACTAACTAAATTTAGATACACCCCTGATTTGCTACATGACATAACAAGTGTTCTCAAACTCTTGTAGGAGCATGAGACTCTTAATAAAAAAAACTAAGAGAAGTGTTGAACACGTTCCTAAACTTGACGAGAATATAGAAATGTATTTCAGTCATGTTATAAGATCAGTATTGTATTTAGATTCAGTTACCCAAGTAAATAAGTGTTCTTAAACTGTCATACCAAATTTAAGAATGTTTTTAATACGTCAAAATTTGACATGAATTTACCTTGATTGGACTATAAATTTATTAGATTGCTTTGGATAAGGGATCCAATTTTTTCTATTTGTAAATTATTTGTTCTGAATATAGCAGATATGACAACAATAGATGAGTAATATTATGGGCCTATGGCCCATTTGTCAATTGATTTATTGAAAACAGATCCATGAACAACAATCACAACCATCTAGGCAGGAAATGAAATGGTCCAGATAAGGACCCTGTGCCATCTGTCAATTTCCACTATAAAAATTATTCAATTGAAATATGAACAATATAATATAAAAGTTCAATATTAAATATACTATGATAAAAAGGGAAATTGAATCTAATTTAGCTCTGAAGAATAGTTCATGGTTTAAGGATGGCTCAAGAAATTAAAAAAAAACTATTACTATTGTATTATTTTCTTCATTTGCTTTTACTTATCTACTATTTAAAAAATAAAATTTCATTTTTAATATATTAAAATCTAATAATTATTTGTTTCTATTTTATCCTCAATATTAATTACTTATTCCTTATATCCTTTCTCAAGGCGTAAAACTATCAATTAATAGGGATGACAATTGGGCGGTTGAGTCAAATTTGGGCGGGTCATAATGGGTTAAAACAACAGTCGGGTCAAGATCCAACCCAATCCAAATTTACTTTGGTTAAAACGGGTTAGGTAATAGGTTATATAATGGGTCAAGACCCAACTCAACTCAATTTTTACTAAGTTTAATTATTTTATTTGTTCTTTTAAACTATTTTAGTACTTAATAATTTATTTTTTATATTATGACTATATTTAACATATTAAATTGAAAAAAAAATATTATGACAAAATTTCTTATAAGCCAATTGAGGTTACATATCAATCCAATATTTAATAGGTTGAAATGAGTTGAGCTAATAAATATACGGGTCAATAACTCGCCTAAATTTAAACAGATTGAATTTGATTTTGCCACCCATATCAATTAGTATGAACATTGTGATAAACTACTAATTTTAATCATTTTAAAAAGATGTTCAAAGTTTAAAATGGATATAGTAAAAATGAACGGATAGAATATTATCGAAAGGACACTAAAAACAAAAAATAAATAGACCACTTTACCTAATTGATTACTTTACATAATTATATTTGCTTAAAAGATTATAATTATAATATAATCTCCAATTATTTTCCTATAAATAATAACCTCTTGACATTTGTCTTTCTTCAACTAGAGAAAACCTTTTTTTTTTCTTTTCTCTAAAAAAAAAAAAAACTAATGGCTTCCCAAAAAGTTATCACTGTCATCACTACTTCCTCCGATATCTCCACCGGAGATTCACACCCGCCGGCGAATTGTCCGAAAGGACACTGTTTGTGCTCTCCGACGACCCATCGAGGGTCGTTCAGGTAATTTTAATTAGATAATCAATGGCGAAGTCAGAATTTTCATTCAATTTCTACGGATGATGAATTTGTTTGTTATGAGAGACAAATTCATGATTTGAAATTTTTAATTTTTTTGTGATTTCAAATTAATTTTTAGTTTTTACTTTTATAATTATTCGAATCAAACCCTCATCAAGGAGGACAATAAAGTTTAAGCAAGTTTCATTTGAAACACCCATCAAGAAATTACTTGTTACTAGATTCTCAATAAATATTTTATCTACGTAAAAAAAAAAAGTTACTGAATTTTCGAAAACTCTGTACTTTAATCCTCCTCCACTTGTTTTGTTCGTTAAAAAATTACATTACGTAAATACCGGAAGATGATGGTTTTAGTTTTTAAGAATATATATAAGAAATTATTTAACTTTATATATATTGTGTGATTTTTCGATGATACTTTTTTCTCCGTACGTCTTTACCAAATATAGAAAAAATATATACTCTTGTTGTTTTAGTTTGAAATTTAAAGGTCAAACTAATTAATGTTCGGTAATATTAGGTGCAGGTACCACCGTACCTCTGGTGAGACAACAAGTACTGCATGGTTCAAGAGATCAAAATCCATGCCTGTTAATAAGAATAATAATAATAATAATTTGTCATCAATTTCTCCTAAATCAGTTGAATCTACTTAATTAATTACTAGTAATTTGTACTTTTTCCTATATATATGTTTCAGTTTTACTGGATAAATGGAAAAGTACTTGTTTTTTTTTTTCTTGAATATGTACAGTATAGACTTTGATATTGCGTTTTTTTGGCGGAATCAAAATTTGAAGTGTATAAGTTATGAAAATTTTCATTAGCTTGTTTAAGTTACTCGGGTTACAATTAATATTTATCTCTATTTTGATGATTTTTTTATACAAATATAACATTTAAGAGAAAATTATTAAATTCGTTTGAATTTGTACATGTTCTGCCTTACAACTTACAAGGTTCGAGCTTACCTTAGGTTATGTTACTACATGTAAAAATTTGTGAAGGTAGAGATGGTCATGACATAATTTGATTAAACTTCGAAAAATATACATTTAAAAAGTTTATCTGATTAATTGTGATTGAATATTAATATAAAGCCGAATTTTGTAAATGTAAAATTAAAAATAATAATCCTAAAACATATTTTTTTTTCAAGTTGAAATAATGTATTTTTTTAATAAAAAAACATTTATTTAAAATAATTTTTAGATATTATTTAAACATTTCAATTTTTTATCTTATTCGTAGTCAAATGGCTCCTAATCTTTTGTGCCTTTTTTTTTTTTGGAGATGGCATCAATATAATGATTCATGTTTTCTTTAATGTGAGTATTACTTTCAAAGCTTTTAATTTATTATAATAGCATAATAGCCATTGCTTACTCAACACTTATCAATTATTATCATTGACTAGAAATTAATAATGGATAAGATAAAAAGTAATAAGAGTGGTTGTTGAAGTTGTTTGATGTTCAATTAGTGATAATTCACAAATAAATTTTTTTTATTAAAATTTGAAACTGATTTTTTATAATTAGAAATAGTCACTCTTATATCTTTGAAGTTTTACTTGTACAATTGAAAATTGCAAAATAGTGATTATTTTTCAAAAAAAATTAAAAAGCAAATTATAAACACAATATATATGATCTAGACATATGAAAACATGTTTTATATATCTTCTCATGTTATATTCAGTTTCAAATAGCCTTCATATTTTTCTTTAATATATTTACTATGCAATTTTCACTTTAGAAAAGATATATATAAAATTTCCTCTATCTATTTTGTATTGCTTTTTCACAGCATTTTAAATTGCGATCGCTTCAACAATTATGATTTTTCACAAATTCAATTAGGGATCAATGGACGTGAAGCAACACACCTTGCTATTCATAATAACCAAATCAATACTTGTCTTCTTAAATTTACTACTTCTGCTATTTTATATTAACTGGATTTTTGGGGAGTTTTTCATTGTTTAAAATAATGGAATTGTTCAAAGTTTACGATGTGTTTGAAATTTTTTCCGTATTTATCCTTTCC
The DNA here is from genome assembly GCA_029582565.1 of Solanum infundibuliforme. NCBI lineage: Eukaryota > Viridiplantae > Streptophyta > Magnoliopsida > Solanales > Solanaceae > Solanum > Solanum infundibuliforme. Next base: position 14,482 of record JAJOOG010079078.1, read on the forward strand.
TTTAATGAAGTTTGATAATTTCTAGGAGACAAATTGCACTATTTATAAAGTTACATCTCTTTATGATTTCACAAAAAATAATAGTGGAAACTAGAAAATATGATTTAAATTATGTTCTTACATATTTTTCTGGATAAGTGTGCATTATCTCACAAATTCAGTTAAATATGAAATAGATGGATGATTATTATTATTATTATTATTATTATAATTATTATTATGTAGGGTAGGGTGAGTGAGAAATGCCATCAATTATTGTAAACCAACTGAATAGAACCTTAGTAGCTATTATAGCATGGGACCAATTTTATTATTTTATTTTCATAAAGACGTGGGAATCTATGTTTTCATTAACTATCACGCAATTGGAGTGAGGAAAATATTTCAAAATTATCTTCATTGTTCAAAGTGGATAATACAACAATTTTTTTTGTGATCAAATTCATTTGATGGATATCTTAATTATAATACTAAATAAATTAAAAGAAAAAGGATAAATTTAAAATTGATAATGAATATGAAGTGAGTCACTTGATAGATATATATCATACTATAATATTAAGATGCTCTACATGTTGAAAATGACTTATGGGAAGAAGAAATTGGACACCAAATAAGAAAAAAGGTGTGTATCCACACCATCAACCAACTAACTAATTTCATCGATATGGATTGTGGTGAGATGGTTTGGAAGTCTTCCACTCTTAGTCAGAGTCGGATCTAGAATTTGGAGGTCCTGGGTGCCACATCGTTCAAGTTAGATAAACGGGTCGTTTGCTTTAATTTTGGGTTACAATTCGGTTTATTATCCTTTTCGATTTTTATAAACAAATCGATCAAACATGCATGTTAGTAATATTTTTTTTGAGATATTCTGTGATTCGAGATAACTAAACAATTCAATTTTTTTCTTTTAGGAAGTAAAGGCCTTATTCACTTAGACTTTTGAGGAAAAAAGAATATTTTTCACATTAAAATTTGAGCTTGTATAAACCATCTTATAGTGTTAACTGGATATATTCATATTCCATTGACTTTATGTGTTGTTGCAGATATATAGTAGAGTGAATAAAATTGTAGTTTCAACCTAGTCATCTTACTTAGCAAGAATGTCAGTGAAGATCGAAAGAACCTTTAAATTGAAAGAACTCTAGTAATAATATTCATCATTTTTAAAACTTATATTTTTTTAAAAATGACTATTTAAATACATTCTTAATAATATTTATCAATAATTAGTGAAAGATAAAAAAAATTAAGAATTAACTATGGTGAAAATGAGTCGATTTGAATTAATAAAGTATAGTAAATAAATAAGAATGAATGGAAGAAAAAAACTAAAGCCCTTCACACATTAATAAAAAAAAAAAAAAGCTTCACACGTATGGCATATCATGCCCTTCGCCACTTGATCCATTCATCACTTTGTTCAATGGGTGACCAAGTTAATATATATTAATTTCTGATACATATATACATATATATACAAAGATTTTCCCGAAATTACTGGGTGCCGTGGCACCCCCACCCGTACCCTTAGATCCGCCCCTGCTCTTAGCTAGAGGTCTTATATTTAGGCCACCCCTGCTATGATATTTTTGTTGGAACGTTATTTTCAGAAATAATTCCCTAATGCACGAATTCAAATTTAATCAAATTTCCATGCAGATATTGCATATTGAATGAGAAATAAAAAAAAAACTAACTAATTTCTCTCATAAGGATGTTAAAAAAAGATTTTTTAGTATGAATTTGATAACTAAGTAAAATATAAAAGAATAAACTTTTACTTCTTATTTAACGACAAATGAGGAGACCAAAAAAATATTATTATTCCATATAAGTATATTCACTAAAAGATTTCATTAATTTTAATATTCATATCATAATTTACACATTAGGATATATATATATAAAACTTGTCCAGATAACACCTCAAAGATCTTTTAGAATAAGGAATTATTTATTTTTGCAAAAGTTATCCAAAGAATAGGATATATTCCTAGTAAGGTGATACACCTCTTTGATAATTGAGCCACTTATTTGTCCTTTGGCTTAGTTGCTTCGTTTAATGACCTATTTTGATTTGACTTGAAATTTTTTTTAAAATTTTTTTTTTTTAAAATTTTATGGTTTTAAATTAAAAATATAATAAAATATTAAAATATTTATTATTACTATGATCTTAAACCTATCATGTAGAAAATTGAAATACAAAATTTATTAAAAAATAATTTTTTTTTAAACGAACTAAAAAAGAAAATAAATCAAACAAATTAAAACGGGGAGTATACAACTCTTGAGTGTGTCTTTTGTTATTATCACATAGTGGAGTGGAGATGGAATTGATTACGATCATAAAAGAACAACTAAAGTATGGCACGCTTGCTATAGATACTAAGGTTACGTGAAAGTCGAAGATTTATCGAAAATATCCTTTCATTTCTATTTTCATAATAAATTCACATCTAGAAAATAAAAAAAAATAGTGACAACAAAATTTTTATAGCGTGGATTAGCAACGGAGAAAATTTAATTAGCTCGGAGCTTTTTGACAATGTATTAAATTACTTATCCTCTCAAATTTTCCATCGTCATTTTCAAGAACCATTGCGAAGTCAAAAAATTTATTAAGAGTTTTCAAAATTTAGTATATTTAATTAATTACCTTTTAATCAACATAGCTCTGCACTTCACTACTTCTAACACGTCGTAATAGGTAATGTTTTTTAAAACAAAAAAAATAATATTCTACGTTACTAATTTCACTTTTTATAGACATTACTTACATGCATATAATAATCTGTAAACTAAGTTGGTGTTATTAGAACTTTTAAGTATATAGAAATAACTCTTTTGAGTATATTTTTCAGAAAAATAGAATAGTTGGGTGCACTAAACTCCCGCTATGTGTAGGATCTGAAAAGAATATCAAATTGCAATATCCTATTTCAGGCAATACTCATCTATTTCTAAAAGAAAAAGGTTCACAACTCGACTTCCTGACCTCCTGACCACGTGACGATATTGATCATTTGAAAGTTTTTTTTTTTTCATTCTTTACAGAGGATAGTGTCTTCATGTGAAAAAAGTGACGTTAGGATTGTTAGACCGACTTTTTTGGGTAAACAAACATAATGGGAGAAGACAAAGTGAAGATGGATGCTGATGCTTTTCTTAGTTGGATCTTTATTACATGGTAGAAATTCCCAAAAATAAATATATATATATACTTTTTTTTTCATGTTTAAAATATGTGAATATATATAGTATTAGAGCCCATTTAGATTGGTTTAAAGAAGTAATTTTAAGTCAAAAATAAAAGGTTAAACTGAAAAGACTTTTAAGTCAAAAATCAAAAGTAGGAGTCATTTTTTACCTTGCCAAACACCTCCTAACTTATTTTAAATCATTTTTGACTTATTTTAAGTTATTTTTTATTTTTGCCAAACAATTTCAGAAGTAAAAAACTGACTTAAAAATAGGTTTAACCAACTTTTAAGCCAATCCAAACACCCTCTTAGTATCTCCAGTAAGAAGTTAAAAATTAATTCTAGAACAACTAAATTTTAAAATTTCAATTATTTTTAAGAGATGGTCCTAAAAATGATTATTCGTACACTTTACTCCTTGTTTTGAAATGAATGAAGAGAAGGCAAATAACACAAATAATTAAGGGAGTGCAAAAGAAATTTATGATTTGAAGTGATAATGGACCTTAATGGTTGCTTATGCATCCTTTTAGGGCCTTTAGGAACTTGGCCCAATGGGCTTAAACATGGGTAGCTTCCCTTTTTTTTTATACAGCTTTAGACATTTCAATCAAGAGCAACTTTCACATATAGTAAATACAAAAATCATATTTGTATGCTATAGCTATAGTTTACATAATTGCGCTCCATAGCAAACATAAATATGTATATTTCTCTATACATATACAAAAGAAAGCAGTTGTATAATATCACTATACATATACAAAAGAAAGCAGTTGTATAATCTGCTTTGGTATACATATACAAAAGATCAATTGTATAATCTGTGTTTGTAAAGAGCAAGAAAGAGAGAAAGACAAAAGAAAACTGGGCAAGGGAATATCGTATTTGTATAATCATAAGTGTATAGGACGAAAATATATGCATTTGTATTTGTATATACAATTTTCTTCCGCTTTATACAAACACAAACACAAACACAAACACAATGTATACATTTGTGTTTGTATAAAATGAGAGAGGCGAGTGAGCGAGCGAGATCTGGGAGAGGGGAACGAAAATATATGTATATATACAATTTTCTCTCGCTTTATACAAACACAAACGCATTTTATACATTTGCGTTTTTGTATAAAGTGAGAGAGGCGAGTGAGCGAGCGAGATCTGGGAGGGTGGCGAGCGAGATCTGGGAGAGGGGGGAACGAAAATATATGTATATATACAATTTTCTCTCGCTTTATACAAACACAAACGCATTTTATACATTTACATTTGTATAAAAAGCGAGAGAGGCGAAGGAGAGAACGAGAGTAGAGAGCGAGATTCACCAGGAGAGAGGCGAAATAGCAACAGTTTGCTATGGGGTACAATTAAATCAAACTATATTTATAGCATTTAATTTGAATTAATAGTTTGCTCTTATATACAATTTTCCCTTTAAACAATTCTTTCTCTTTCTTCTCGATCTCGATAATAATAGGATGTGACAAAGAGGGGAGGGAGGGATGTATCCGAGAGGGAGATAGGATGTATCCGCGAGAGGGGAGTGATGTATTCGTGAGGGGGTTTTTGAATTTTTTTTAATTGGTAGGAAATTTTAGAAATTATGATAAAATAAGATGCGTATTTAAGTAATTTTTCCATAATAATAACGTGAGCTAACATATTTTAGTCATGTAATTTGAAAATAGCCCTTGTTAATTAATTTTTTCGTTTCTAAATAACTGATGCTTTTATTTTTTATTTTATATCAAAATAATTGATATTTTACATAATCAAGAAGAATTAATTTTTTTCTTCCAAAATCACCCTATTGTTTTAATATATGGAACTTTACATTATTAAAGAACCAACTCGTTTTTCAAATAATTTTATTAAGGATAAGATATTAAAACACTTCTTAAATTTCTTATTTTTTTAAAAGAAAGAATTGGAGGTAAGGGAAGAGGAAATGTTGAGGAGATTACAATATGCAGAATCGAAACCACACCAATAAAATGAGAATTCAGATAGCCTATCATTAAGCTATACAATCTTATTTCTTTTTAAATTTCATAGCCAATCAAATATTTTTACATGAATATTATTAATGACAAAGTTGTTCTAGAATCTTGTGTAGCCGTGTTGTTCTTTAATATTTCCTTATACATTTTGTCCAATTGTACCAAATATTCTCAAATAAAAGTCAAATTTCAACTAAAACAAAGTCCAATTTCATTGAAAGTTCTTTTCTTTTTTAAATCTTCTTCTCCTTTATTATTCACACATGTATAACCTGACTCGAGAGTATTAAAACATAATTTTTTTATTTGAATTTTAAATATGAAAAATTGTCTTTATGAGGTAGAAAATATTTTATCATCCGATAACTCATATAGTAATGTTTTTTTTTATGTAAGTCAAAATTTAATCAAGCTTCAATTTTAAATATTGATCAGACACTAGATGAAAAACGGAAAAAAAGACAATTATCTAGACGGGGGATTGAAATATTCCAACTAAACAGTGAATATGACCTAAATGGGGACAGGGAAAGGTGAAGTTTCATTTTCAGTGCAAATTAGTAGATGCAAAGCAAGTTCTTCACAAGAAAAAAATAATAATGTGAATTTATATGATATTTATATCATCTTTGTAAGAATATATATATATTACTAGGTAATTTTATGTGTTATAATATGTAACATATTTTATTGTATAAAGGGAAAAGGGTCTGAAAAATACTTTAACTTGGTCAAAATTGTTGTTACGATACCAAATTTTATGGAGAACCTTTTACCCCTGCACTATTTAATAGTGTATTTTAAAGGTATTTATGTGCCCACGTGGACACATTACTATTTATAATAATGCAATATTTATGATGTCCACATGAGCACATATATACCTTTAAAATATACTATTAATTAAATAGTGCAGGAGGTAAAAGGTCCTTTCCAAAGTTCGATATTGTTACAACAATTTCGATTAAAATTCGGAAATATTTCAGATCTTTTTCCCTGGTATAAACCATATATTCTAAGAAAGTTTCACCGGAAGATATATGAATTATGATAGTATAAAAAGTTATTTAAATATAGCATACAGATTACAATCATCAGAATAATATTTTAGAAAATTCCATGCAAATTTGGCAACTAATATAAGCTTGACCAATATATATAATATAAAGTTTTTATATTTAAATGTTGAATTAGTTTATTCAATACATCACTCCCACTTTCTCAGTGGTCCAATCCACAGCAACTATCCGAGTCTGCTACGCCTATCACAAAAAATATGTACAAATATAAATTTCGATATGTGTTTTGAAGTTTGAATAATTTAAATTTGTATTGAAAAATCTCACTTTGAAAAGGTAAAATGTTTCTTAGCTAAGACGATTCCTAATTTAGAGGTAAAGCACTCACGAATAGCTAGAGGGGCAGAGTAGGGGTATTATAACGAGGTTCATCTGAATTTTCCTCAATCATCAAAAAATTACCCATATATATTAAGTTAAAATTATATTTCTAGATTTTGCATTTCATTAATTTCTTCGCGTATTTACCTCTTTATATTTTGAACCCTCTTAAAGATGTTGACTCCACCACAATGGTAAACAACTACTAACATTTTGAAAACTCATTCCAGAATATTGAGAATTCGAACGTTATAAATTTGAATTGAGGATTCTATCTTAAATTATGGTTATAAATAAATTGACTGCAAACATTGTAAATTGGTTATTAATATGATAAACCTAATTATTATCGAATATTTTAACTTAAAATCAATGTAAAACTTCATAAACTTTAAATTCTGAATCCGTACTCAATAAATAAGTTCTAAAGCATGACTTCTTAATCCAAAATGATAATCCGCCTTTGAGTCAAACAACTATTTACCAAGTCAATAAATTCAACTTTATCAATTATTTTTTTATTTTTTGAAATAAAAATATTCCTCCGCGTAGCTTCCACCCAACTACAACTTTTTTATTCTTTTCTTTTCCAAGAAATTTCCAATACATAATTAAAATCATTTTATATAAACTCAACAAACATTCTTTTTTCTCCATTCATCTGCAAATTAAAAAAAAAAAAAACTTTTTCTTCTCTAAATATCTCTTAATTTCTTCTTGATTATTATTCCACCTCCTTTTTTGAGCAAAATACAATTTTTTTTTATTAATTTGAAGATGAATTCAGTGAGATTATTGAATTTCTCATTTATAATTATTAGTTTCATGTTTATGGCACTGGTTGAATTCAGTTTTGGACAAGGCATGGCTCCTTCTTCTGCTCCTCCTCCTTCCAATGATGGTAAGTAATCATTTTCTTTCTCTAAAATTGGTCGAGAATCTGTTGTAAAATAGCTCGTAGCTAATAGTTTTTTTTTAAAATTCATTGATAATCTATCGCAAAATAGCTCGTAGTTAATAACCCTTTTTTAGTGTGTATATACAATTAAGTTGATAATGTAAACAAATTTGTGCTCTAGTTAAGTGATTTTCTTCGTGAGTTTAATTTATATACACGATAGTGTAAAGAATTTTGAAACTAACTCATATAAGTACATCTCTATAAAAAGTGGAGTTCTATATTCAATTTAAGATAGATTACGTGCAATAACGATATAATAAGTTAAATTATATTGATAATATATATTTTTTAAAATAATATTCGTTTTCTATTTCTTTCGTAGATATATTTTATTGAAGAAATTATATTAATTTGATAAATTTGTTTTGCAGGCACAACAATTGATCAAGGGGTTGCTTATGTTCTTCTACTTGTTGCCCTTGCAATTACCTACTTGGTCCATTAATTCACTCATATTGGAGTTTTGTTATATTTAGCTAATTAATTTATTCTTTCATAATATAAATTATTTATGTATTTTTCTCCTATATTCAAAATGGAGAAATTTCCAATTTTTTTGTGAGTAAATGAAATAAGGAATGGTTACATATTATTTGTGATACAATTTTTTTCCTCCACATTATTGTTATCTATTGCGCCTTTTTGAACCACCAAAACGTCCATCCAAAAAATAATTTTTTAAAAAAGAGAAGAAATTCAACATTCAAGCAGAAACAATATAGAGTTTCATATATGAACATAAATAAAAATATTTTTGTCTTCCTTCAAAATATATCATATCCCGAATCTGATGAAATATAGGTGATGAATTGTAACACTATTTTATTATAAGTACGTAATTATCCTTCAAACTCAAATAAAATGTGTCAATAATATAGATAATATCACTTTGTTGAATTTCTTTTGATTACAATTACACGCATAAGACTATTCCTATTTATATTTGTCTAGGAATGTGGTTCTAGGTACATGTAAAAAAAATTAATCTAATTAATCTTATCTTATAACAATATTCTAGAACATCCTAAATATTGGATCATTTTTCAAAATCAACTTTACATTTTTCACAATATTTTCCTTTAAAATGATTTTTTGAAAATTCCAAGCTTATCGTGGGAGAATTCAAACGATGCTTTTAGGAACTAGGAAGTAACTTGGTGTAGATATATCGATAATATTTTTTTGATTTCACACTTGTAAATTATAAAATGTTTTATGATACCTACCATCAATAACCTTTTCTCGAATGAAGTGATATTCCTCCTCATGAATGCTCTTAATTAATTCCTATATGAAATTATATATTTTCTATACTTAAATATGACATTTTGATCGTCTCCAAACATCGAAATTGAACTTAATACACAAATCGGGTATGGGGAATCAAAAATAATACTACAATACAATTAGAATAAGGCTATTACTTTGACAAACAATACTCCACTATCTTCTATCCTTCTATTTTAATATGTGACCTCCACACACTCTCTCCAATATTTCTTCAGCCTACCGGATTGTACCCACCATATACAACCTCTCACACCTCATCTTTGAGGTCTCTGCTCTTCTCTTGATCACATCACTTTCCTCATCTTGTCCACCACAGAGGTAAATCCCGCCTTGTCTTTAATATCCTCATCATAATCATATCGTTTCTAGCATGTCCACTCATTCATCCTAACGTACATCTTCATTTCGGCAACTTGCATCTTATGAACATGGAGTTCTTGATTGACCAACACTTCGTCCATACAATAAAATTGGTCGTATCAATACTCATCTTCATACAATTAGTACTATATCATCTACAAATAACATACACCATGACACCTCATCTTGAATATACCAAGTCAATTTATCCACCAGTACCAAACCAAAATTATCAAAACGAAATTTTCAATATTGTGCCATAACACCACCCCCCTCCCCCACCCCCACCCAACAGGGAAATAGTAATCCGTCAATGAGTCAAACGTCTGCCACAAGTCAAAGTCAATAAAATCAACTTTCGTGAATTATTTTATTTTATTTTGTCAATTAAAATAGTCCAAAGAGTAGCTTTCACCTAACTACAACTTTTCTCTTTGTTTCCTAGAAAATTCAAACCCATAATTAGACTCTTATATAAACTCAACAAATACTCTCATTTCTTCAACAAATCTCTCTTTAAACTCCAAAAAAAAAAAAAATCTTCTCTAAAATTACAAATTTGTTTCTGAATTTGAAGATGAATTCAATGAGATTGATGAACATTTCATTTACAATTATTGGATTTATGTTATTGGCACTCGTTGAGTTTGGTTTTGGACAAGACATCGCTCCTTCTTCTGCTCCTCCTCCTTCTAATGACGGTATTTAAATATTTTTCCCTAATTCAATCTACTCGTAAAATTAGTTGATAATATATGGCTAAATAGTTTCCGAGTGTCAGTCATGTCCATGTGAGGTTATGTTGGGTTAGCTAGATATTTAAGCCCATCATAATGGTGGTCCAACTCAACCTAGTCCATTTAGATTGAGTTGAGCTAAACTATATTGACCGTTCTAAAATATGATGTCACATGTTAAATTACATTTATTACTTCAATTTCTTTTTACAATGTCTATACTCTATAGGTTGAATTGAGTCCTATTTATTTTATCCTTTAATTATTCTTTTTCGTGCATTTTTTTTTTTACAAATATAGTTTAATGAAGAAAATAAATTGATTTGATAAATTTGGATTGCAGGCACAACGATTGATCAAGGGATTGCTTATGTTCTTCTACTTGTTGCCCTCGCAATTACATATTTGGTCCATTAGCAAACTCATGAAGTTTTGTGATTTTTAGCTAATTAATTTGTTCATTCATAATTTTAATTCTTTATGTATTTTTCTTCCTATTATTTGTAACGGAGAAATTTTAGAGTTTTGTAATTAAAGGAAATGATGAAAAGATAGCTATTTGTGTTACAAAATTCATTTTATCTTATTATTAGTTTATTACTAATTACTACTCTATTTATTGAGCCTTTTTCATCTTAAAATAATATTTGATTTTTAAAAAGGGAAAATTATGCGTATAAGCAAATATATACTAGTTTATTAGTTAGTATAACTATAGTTTGTCTTAATTACAATTCGCGACCTACTTTTAACTATAATTACGCGGCTCAGCTTTTTAGTTTTGTATAATTCGCATGTTTGTATAATTCAGAATTTGTATAACTCAAAATTTATATAATATATTTTGTATAACTGTTTACACTTCCGATGTTGTAATTGTATAAATTCATTATTTCGAGTTTATACAAAAATAACTGAATTATACAAATGTACCCGTGAATTATACAAACCTGCGAACTATACAAATCTGCGAATTATACAAATCCGTGAATTATACAAACGAGACAGCTTAAAATATAGCTACACCATGTAAATATGCAAACTATAACTATGAAGCATAATTAAATTTGTTATATTGGCTATTTGCGAAAGTCCCCCTTTTAAAAATAATGTTGTTCCATTGAGATGACAAAGTAGAAATTTGGGAGAATTTCATAAGTAGTGAGATAAGAAATTGGTGCCTTGCTTTTTTGCAAAAAATAATAATTTTTTCCTCAAAACGTATAGTGGTATTTTTCTTTACAAACATAATATATATATATATATATATATACGCAAGCAGATACAATATCAATTATATACACCGATACATTATATATATATATGAATGTATACACTGAAGCATAATTAGTTACCATAAACAATTTTTTCTTAAATTTTTTGGCAGAATAGAGGATGATTGGACTTGGGCTAAAGACTTCAATTTAAATGGTTGACAATGTCCATTATTGATACATATATAATATAATATCACACTAAAATAAGTTTATAATATGTTTTAAGAAGTCCAATCAAACGAATAAATTAAATATAAAAATGTCAAAATTCTAATGATACTAATTCAACTATTTATACTTGATATGTGATGGTGAAATTTCATATTCTTCCTATCCACCCAGATTTGTTGTATATTTCTTCACATCACTCACAATTTTTGTTGAGGTTTTCTCTTTTTCTAAGTTATTTTTCATGTTTAACTATTTCTTTCTAATCTTATTTCACTATTTCATGTTTGAATTTAGTTTAAATAAATTTTAATTCTTGGAAAGAAGGTAACAATTTTTTTTTTAATACCTGCACCAATTCATTTTTGAGGTTTGGTGTTTGCCCACGAGTGTTCACGTATGTCATATTTATCTATATAAACTCACATTATTCTTGAAAGTATATTGAAATGAAATAAAGATATTACCTTAATTTGGACAGGAAATTGGAACCTGACGAAAAACTAGACAGCAAGGTACACTTCACCACCAAAATGACTCCATGAAAATTGGGAGATGGAAAAAAATTTGGTTTCAAAGGACGAGGGAGGATATGCAAAAACTCCTTGGACGCCTGAACTGAAGAGTAGATCACTCTCATTCCCATATGCTTTAACAATTTATTTTCTATATTTTTTTGTATCTGTATTTTTATCGAATGCAAGTTAATGGATTTTCACAAGTTTAATGTCATCAGTTCGAGTTTTTATTCAAAATTATACGTTAATTAGCTTAATGCCATCAACTCGAGATTTTGAAGAGACTCGTAGAATGACAGAGCCAAATAGAGTTTTTGCACATATTAGTTAATCCATGAACATGATTTGTACATCTAAATCGGAATAGAATCAAAAGAAAAAGAAAGAATAGGAATTGATTGATAGACTTCTCGAAACAAACTACAAAAGAAACAGAAGATGAAGCATAAATCATGGATCAACTAAGCCCTCTAAAGGACTTTCTTAAAGAGGAACTCAGGTAAATACCATGCAATAAGATTTGGTCCTATTAATGGAGTTTCCGTAACTTTGATTGATCTCGATAAAACCCAAGTGCTCAATATCTTACTTGACATATTGATTCAACCAATATTTGATAATTTTATTTTAAATTCAATATTTGTTAATACTAAAAAAATTAAATACTCCAATGTTTATTCTTAATACTCCAAAAAATTAAATTAACTCAGAGTCAAAATTGTTATTTTCAGAAATGTTGTGACTATGCTAAAAGAGAAAGTTAGGGGTGGAGCTAAAGTATAATTTACGAATTAATCGAACCTAGTATTAGTATATGTATATGCAGAGGGAATTAAGAAAACAGCACATTTCATTTAAGAAATGACCATTCGAAATTCTATTCTAGACAAATTAAGTTTAGGATATAGCCAATTTATATCAATTAGCTAAGTTTGGCATTTTCTCATAATAAAATCACTTTTATTGTTAAATGTCCAAACGCCCAAGTAGTCAAACGTCTGCATAATTATATTATTATATTATATGTACAAATAAAAGTCTATAGCACATCATTTTTGTCTAATACCAAAAGCATGCTAAAATATTCCTATTCCATATACTAACTAGCTGCCCCTTTTGGACCATTTATCCTTAAACTCCATTTTTGATAAATAGCCATCACTTCCCTAATTGATCATAATTCTATATATACTTCTTCCATGACCATATATCCAATTCTTGTTAACTCAATTGGTGAAGATTCATATAGCTGATTCCAGTTATTTGCTTGAAATTGAAGTATAGTTGTTATTGTTATATTCTAGTTGATCAAACTTCTTGATAACAATGGATGTGAAGAATTGGTATAGAAGTTTTAGCACAAGAAGCAAAAGTGTTAGATTAGCAAGAAATTACAATCATGATGATATTGAAAGAGTGAAAGAGCCATTTTCTACAAGTAGAGGTAGCAAAAGTTCAATTTGGAAAGTTTTGTGGAAGAAGTTGTCTAAGGAAAAGAAGAAGGGATCAAGGCTTGAATGTTCTAGCTCAGTTCATGTGCAAATTCCTCGTTATGATGAATACACTTATTCACAAAATTTTGACGATGGTTTTAGTTGGGATGAACCTGATCATCTCTTCAAATCATTTTCTGTTCGTTATGCTGATTCATCTAAACTACAATTTTGAAGTGATTAGAGATGTAAATCACATGATAAATAAGTGTCAATAAAATTTTTTTTCCTTGGCCATTTTTTGTTCTTTAATTTTAGATTAACTTGTAACCTCTCTACATGTTCATATAATCCTTACGTGTTAATGTTAATTTACTATCTCAACTCTGTATAAGTTAAATATATCATTAAGTAAAAATTATTTCATGGTTCATATGTAAAACTATCTACGAGTTTCATTGCTAATTTGTTGTTAAATTGTTAGCGTGTAGTTACAGTATTTTATGATAGTTCATCGCTAAATAGAATTAACGATGGATTTTATGGTTTAGCTACAAAGATTGGGAGGAAATAATATTTGGCCGAATAAAAGAATTATATTAAGAGAAAATTTTAATTGGGAGAAAAAATATATTCATATAGGCACCACATAACATATATAATAACGGTGGGGACATGAGAGTCAACATCACAAGGACAATATGTAGCCAAAGTTGGATGGAAAGGATAAATATATTGAAAAAAAGTTAGGCGAGGGATGAATATAACTTTTGTTTTTTTTATAAGAGTACAAGACAAATATGATTCTTTTTTCTGATTAATTTAATCCCATGAACACTTGTCTTAGATATTTCAATGTGCTTATATGTGTGGTGAATCCAAGTAATTACTATAATTAATTAATTAAGTGAATAAATAAAGTAAATATATATTATTTTATTATTATTAAGTGATATATAATTGTGTATATTCAATTATATGTGATTAATTTTTTGATTTGATATAAATATTCGAGTAAGTGTTTACCGTGAATATAGCCTTAAGAGAGGTTAATATGAGAGTAGAGGACCAACATGAGTTGTGGTGGAGTGATAAATACTTTTTTATTTTTAACCAAAAAATCTAGAATTTGAATTCTCTTGGGTACGTAATCGCTTTTATTAGAAATCGTTTTACCTGGGACTTTTCAGATGAGAGTAGGAAAAGCTAGTGGGGCATACTTTTTAAATTTTATGGCGCTATTGTTTAAAGTCAATTCAATGTGTTTGGCTCATTAATTAATATATAGACACATTTCCTAAAAGTTTAGCTATAATTTTAGATGATAATGCTAAGTGTAAATTCACAACATTTGTCTATATCAATACCCTTACCCATCAACAACTTCTTGTTATAAATAAATTATATCATAGTTATCTATTTAAGTAGTCTACTCTACATCTATCTAAAAAAGTTTGCATACAATTAAAATAGACAACTTGTAAGTAGTTTAATCAAGTAGCTAGATCATATAAGCAACTTGCGAATAGTTCAAATAGGCAACTAAGATTTTTATCAGCAATTAATTAATGATAATAGTTGAATTACTGCTAAATATATATTTTAGAAGCAATTTAACACTTTTTGCAAATATTTCTAAAGCATATAATGATATTGAATCTAATACCAACTAACTAATACCCATAAAGACTTTGACATTCTCCGTTAATGTGTATATTTATATTTTTTTATTTATCGATAAATAGAAAGATAAATCAAATCATTTGTACATGAATTTCTAAGAGAAATAAATATATCTCCCCCACCCCACCCCCCACCCTTTACACGTTCTTTGCTACACCTATTATTGTCTTGTACTTTTTTTATTATTTTATATTATTTCTTCTTATGTTTTTTCTTATAAAACCCTCAATATAATGTACTCACTCTCACGTGCTTGATAATTATGATATTTCAATATGAAATGTTACCAAATATCATAATCTTGAATTAAATAATGCCACCTATTTTATTTGGCCAAACCATGTGAATAAATTTAAGGGAAAATTAGCAATTAAGTCATAATACCTAATATAATTAGTCAAAATAACAACACTTTAAAATATTTATTTAAAATGGCAGAATGACAATATTTTTATAAAATATTATGTATTCAGATTTTAGTATTTAAAATTGATTTTATTTATGGAAAGAGTCCTATATTGGACCAAATTATATATCAATAACCGTTTAAAGAAAAAAAAAATTAAACCAATACACATTAACCTTTTTTCAACTCCATTCACGTTTCTTCCCCACTTTTCACGTTTCTTCCCCACCTTTCATGTTTCAAGTTTATCTTTCTTCAAGGTGCTAAATTGTTGTTCATCAAGAAATCTTCTTTATTGTTAAATGAAATCTATTTATTAATTCAAGCAGATTTCTAGATTGGCAAGGTAATTTTCATTATCCATTTTGATTTGATGTTTAAATCACCGATCCTATATATTACGAATTTCCAATCGAATTTTTCAATTTTTATGTGATTTTGTTTAGTTATTCATCAAATAGTTATGATTTTCAATTTTTTCAATTTTTTTTGTGATTTTCTTTTAATTTTTCAAATTTTGGAGAATCTAGAAATTCATATGTATGTTTATTTTGTTTGATATTTAATACATTCTAATTTTTGATAATTTCGAAATTCAAATTATCAAAAATTTTGTTTTCATATTTGAGATTTAGTAGATTGTAGTAACTACATTAGCACACATACATCATATATTGTTTGATTTTTTTGTACATTCATATTTAATAATTTTGAATTTTGCTTATAGGGTTACTAATGCACAAGTGAATACGGATTTAGATTCGGTTTTGATGGAAAAAAATCGGAAAAAGAACATAGTAGATGAAGAAGAAGAAGAAGAAAGACAAAGTCAAATAAGAAGGTTACAAAATTGTATTCATATTAATTTTTGTTTGTCAATTGTTTTTCTTTTACTCATCATTTGTATTTTTATTTTAAAATATTGTATTTCTTTTTTAGTTTGTAGTAATTTAAATAGGTATTTAATGTATTCGTCACAATTCTATATACTACACAACTGCCTTTATTTTTGTACTTGAACTAGAATGCCAAAGAGTTGTATTCATCATAAATCAATACCAACATTTTTTGTATTTTAAATTAGTTATACATATCATTAGGTATTCGAATACATTTCGGATGAACACATATTCAAAGAAGTTCAAACATTTAAATATCCAAAACAGAGGGTATTAGAAATTTTCCAACACTTCCACTCATATAAGATGTAAAATACAAACTACTATTTTCAAAAAAAAATTGAAATTCTTAAGAACAAAGAAAAAAACGCTAGGAAGAAAAATGGCAACATATGCTCTTTCAAAAACGTCATTGATGTTAAATTTTTTTAAAAAAAATTACCTTTTTTGAAATTTTTTGTTCCATGATTTTCTCTATTCAGTTATTAATTATTTGTATTCTTTCAAATTAATCAAAATAAAATAAATACATAACTCAATCCTTAGCAAATTAAAATATTGACATTTTAAATAAATAGTAAAATTATTGCTAAGCAGTCCCATTAAAAGCTAAAATATTGGTGTTTTGAAAATCTTCCCTAAATTTAAAAGTAAAGACTATAGCCCATCATATTAGTCTAATAACCAAAAGTATGCTAAGTATTCATATTTCCTACTAGCTTAGCTGCCATATTGGACCATTCTACTTTTAAGTCCAAAACTGTTTATTCATAAATAGCCACAACCAAACTCTAATACTTTTAAAAATCTTATCTCATTATATATCTACTTGTTAATTCAACTTTTTTGTTGATCATCACAATGGATGTTAAGAATTGGTATAGAAGTTTTAGTACAAGAAGCACAAGTGTTAGATTGGGAAAAAATTACAATCATGGTGATATTGAAGGGGTGAAAGAATCATTTTCTAAAAGTGGAGGTAGCAAAAGTTCAATTTGGAAAGTTTTGTGGAAGAAAGGATTAAGGCTCAAGTTTTCTAGGTCTGTTCATGTACAAGTTCCACGTTATGATGAATATACTTATTCACAGAATTTTGATGATGGTTTCATCAACTATGATGAACCTGATTGTTTCATCAAATCATTCTCTGTTCGTTATGCTGATCCATCAAAATTGATCCTTTTGAAGTAATTAAAGATCTTACCTCCTACCTTGTGTAAGGTACACAGAGAGGATGTTTCTGATAAACTCTCAATTTTGCAAACGCTTTAATTTCTTGGTGGATCTATCAAAAATAGTCTCTCTACCTTATATAAGGTAGGAGTAAAATTTGCATACACCTCATTTTTTTTTTACTAGAATTATGCGGAGTATGTTATTGTTTTAAAGAGATATACATGTAAATCACATAATTAGTAAAATGCACAATGAATGTAATAAGGGCTTAGTTTTCCTTAGGTAGTTTTTGTTCTTTTACTTTTGGATTCTTGGAGCCTATAAGTAATATGTTCATATTTGTGGATTTCATTGGAATTTGTTCATATTGACAGGATGAATCCAAAAAATAAATTGCAACTTGCAAATGATGTTGTGGAAGATTCTAAATTTCACATCTTTTTAAGTTATGTGTATAATAAATGTAAGAAATATCTGCATCAATGTATCATATCTTTACATATTAGAAAAATCCCCCCATTTTCGAGCTTACGAGTCTCACATTTTACAAAATTTTATCAGTAGATATTTTTGAGTGACTTAAAAGTGTAATAAGTTTTTGTTACTAATGAGTAATGATACATATAAATTAGACTAGAAATTTAGTCCACCGATACTTGTCTTACATATACGAGTAAAATTCACAGATAGTTACTTCTCAAGACACTTTCATGGAATTTTATTTGTGAAAGTTGAAATTTTTGAAAAATGAGTATTTTTAAAGAAGTTCTCTTTATTGGACATGGAAAAAGCTCCAAGACTTATCCTGTGGTTAGATCACTCTACAAAACCCTTTTTGGTCAGAATATGACCAGATGGAGCTATTTCAGTTATCGATATTATGATGGGTACTATGATTTCCTTTATTTGTATTAAAAGAAAAACGTCTAAATCTAAATAGACATTTAAATATTAAGATATGCAATAAAATTTAAATGACTGAATTTGAATACAAAGTAAAATTATGATATATAATGTGTAATGACTCACAAAGGGATAAGGGTTCTACACCAAAACCATCATATTATTGTGGAAATTTGTAACGGTCCGTAACAAATCCAATAACTAAACCAACGCTATTCAAATTCAGATTTATTTCACTAAATCATAATTAGAATTACAAAGGAATTAAGAAACTAAAAGTGAAATTGAAGAACAGAAGTAGAAGAAAGGGATGAGAAGTAGAACTCGGAGGAAGGGGATGAGAGACTAGACATTTTTCTCAACAATTTTCATAATCCCTAAATCACATATCATTATCCTTTTTGATGGAACCGTTTCATGCCCACTACTCAACTCGGATCCCAAATTAACTTGGCCCTAATGCTCATTCTCACTCCAATAGCTCTTGTCAGCCCAATAACTACTTGTGTGACTTTGGTATCCATATTAGGCTGAACTTGGTTCATAACACGGTCCATATCCAATAATTGGTAAGGTTTTGTGTGTTTTGGGTCTAGATTGTGCATAAGTTTGTTCATTGGATTTTAATCTAAAATACGTTTCTATAGTTATATCTGAATTTATTTTTATAAGATTCCTAATAAACACTCTTAATGTGTCATAATTCACTTTAAATGTGTGTATAGAGGCTTCCAGAGATGAACTTCGTCTAATCAGAGTCTTATTTCAACGAGATAAGTATACAACTCTTTTTGTTGGTTTCAGTTTCACCTAATGAGTGAGAATTTACAAAATTTTATAGAGTTATTGAAGTCAATTCAATTTGTTTTGTTCTTAATGAAAAAGTACCCATTTTCTAAAAGTATTGCTAGTGTAATTATTAAATGAAAGAACGTATGATGTTTAAGTGTAAATACAATAACAATTTGTCAATAATCCAACCGTTATTTTTGTTTTGTTTTGTTTAAAACGCTCAACATAATGTATAATTAGTCATTATCACGTGCTTACTAATTCTTTTGATAGTTAGACATGAAACATAATCACTTAGAATTAAATAATGTCCCCTATTCTCTACGTCTCAAATTATCTATCGTATTTCTCTTTTACACGTTCATGTCTCAATAAAAATCTCTACTCTTCATTAGATATAGTTTTCAAGAACAATTAATACTAAGGATGAAATGGACAAAAAAATTAATTTTGTACTTCTAAAATGACAAATAATTTGAGATAATTATTTTCTGAAATTATGATAGACAATTTGAGACGCAAGTAATACTATTTTATTTGGTCAAAACGTATGAACCTTCTAGTATATATAAATTAATAAAGTCTAAGCCCATCATTTTTGTCTAATACCAAAAGCATGCTAAAGTATTCCTATTTCTTACTAGTTAGCTGCCATTTTGGACAATTCTACTTAAAGTTCAAAATTATCATAATAAGCTACAGCCAATTCCTTTAAATGTTGAAAATCCATTTCACTCCTAGCTCTATAGTTTTCACAACCATCTATGTCTCATTATATTCCACGCAACTAATTAATTTCTTTTGAACGAAGATCAGTGAGAATTTATATTGTCGATTCAAACTTACTAGGAATTTAGACGTAATCCTTATTATCGTTGTTGATCAAAGTTGTTGCTTACAATGGATGTTAAGAATTTGTATAGAAGCTTTAGCAAAAGAAGTAGAAGTGTTAGACTAGGAAGAAGTGATCATGATGATATTGAAGGAGTGAAAGAATCAATTTCAAAAAGTGGAGGTAGCAAAAGTTCAATTTGGAAAGTATTGTGGAAGAAGTTGTCAAAAGAGAAGAAGGAAACTAAGAAGGGATTAAGGCTCGAGTGTTCTAGGTCAGTTCATGTGCAAATTCCTCGATATGATGAATATACTTACTCACAAAATTTTGACAATGGCTTTAGTTTGGATGAACCTGATCATCTCTTTAAGTCATTCTCTGTTCGCTTTGCTGATCCATCAAAATTACTTTTGAAGTGATTAAGATTCATGTAAATCATGTAATTAATTAGTGATTGTGCATGCAAGGGCTTCTTAATCTCTTTGGGATTTTTTTTGTTCTTAAATTAACTTTTGGATTTATTTGGGAACCTCTATGTTCATGCATATTTAATTGTGCCTTTTAATGGATTTGGTATGTAGGTACATGTTCTAGGATATATGCAAAACTTTAAATAATTTGGAGATTCTGGTTAAAACTGCCCAAAATGGTTACTAGTTGCATTTCTTAGGCCTGGTTGATGACAAAAGTGGGCCGAAATAGTCCATTTACAATTTCTCAAGCCAAGCAAATTCATTTTGAAATTTGTTTTTTTGAACGGAAAATTATATAACTAAGCTAACATTTAGTAGTTAATTATGCTTCATAACTATAGTTTAAATTAATTATAAAAAATTATTATTGTTTAAGAAATGAATATGAGCCGGGTCCCATGTTCTGATACAAAACATGTTGAATCTTTTTCTCCTTTTATACAAGTTAACACTCTGTATCTCTTATCATACCTACTTATTGTGCTCCTAAAATCTCTCTGTTTCCCCTAAATCACTCAGCCGATATAATTCAAAATTTAAAATTTTCATTCATCCCTCCTCCATTTTTTCATTGGGTTTGATTCAAGTTTTTGAAAAAATTGTAGATTCCATCGCCAAATCTAATTGTAAGAACATTGTATGAGTTCAACATCAAAATCCATAGATGTCACATTATTGATCAAAATACAACGAAAAGTTTATATACCATGGGATTAACAAGAAGTAGAAGATTTTGAGGTATACCTTTGTTTTCGTTTTTTTACCTATAAATGTATAACTTAATTGAAGATTTTGAGGTATAATTTCGTTTTCCTTTTTTTATCTGTATATGTATAATTTAATTTGTATATGAGATAACAAATGAGTTACAATTTAAATTCTTTGTATATGTTACATAATTAATAAACAACATATGTATAAATAATCATTATACAATTTTGAAAATTATAATTATACAAGTCCAACATTATATGGTTATACAACTACTACGGAGGTCCTCATAAAGTTTTTTGATAAAAACTTTTAGGTGCTCCGGGCATCAAATTTATGGGCTAATACACACGAAAAATAAGGAAATTTGCGCGATAGCTAAAAAAAGGGTTCTAGATGCGGAAATGGGCATGAAAAAAATGTTGAGTATATATGATGGTTCCCCAACTCAATACGGAGGTCCTCATAAGCCTTTTTTGATAAATTTTTTTGGGTGCTCTGAGCTCTAGATCAATAAGCTAATATATACGAAAAATAGGAAAATTTGCGCGATTCCTAAAATAGGGTTGTAGATGCGAAAATGAGTGTAAAAAAATGGTGTGAGTATATGTGATGGTTCTCCAACTCAATACGGAGGTCCTCATAAAGTTTTTTGAGAAAAATATTTTAGGTGCTCCGGGCGCCAGATTTATGGGATTAACACACGAAATATAGGGGAATTTGCGTGATTGGTAAAAAAGGGGTTGTAGATGCGGAAAAGGGCGTGAAAAAAATGGTGTGAGTATACGTGATGGTTCCCCACCTCAATACGGAGTTCCTCAGAAAGTTTTTTGAGAATTTTTTTTTGGGTGCTGCTGGCGTCAGATCCATGGGCTAATACACACGAAAAATACTGGAATTTGTGCGATTGCTAATAAAGGGTTGTAGATGCGGAATTAGGCGTGAAAAAAAAGGTGTCAGTATACATGATAGTTCCCCAACTCAATACGGAGGTCCTCATAAACTTTCTTTGAGAAATTTTTTTTGGATGCTCTGGGCTCTAGAGCCATGGGCTAATATAGACGAAAAATAGGGAATATGTGTGATTCCTAAAATAGGGTTGTATATGCGAAAATGGGCGTGAAAAAATGGTGTGAGTATACGTGATGGTTCCATAACTCAATACAGAGGTCCTCATAAAGTTTTTTGAGAAAAGATTTTAGGTGCTCAGGGCGCTAGATCCATGGGCTAATATACACGAGTTACAGGTGAATT
The DNA here is from genome assembly GCA_029582565.1 of Solanum infundibuliforme. NCBI lineage: Eukaryota > Viridiplantae > Streptophyta > Magnoliopsida > Solanales > Solanaceae > Solanum > Solanum infundibuliforme. Next base: position 36,970 of record JAJOOG010079078.1, read on the forward strand.
TACGTGATTCTTAAAAAAAGGGGTTGTTGATGCGGAAAATGGATGTGAAAAAAATGGTGTGAGTATACATGATGGTTCTCCAACTTAATATAGAGGTACTCATAAAGTTTTTTGAGAATTTTTTTTTGGGTGCTGTAGGCGCAAGAAACATGGGCTAATACACATGAAAATAGGAGAATTTACGCGATTGCTAAGAAAGGGCCGGGCTGTAGATGCGAAAAATAACGTGAAAAAATGGTGTTAGTATACGTGATGGTTCTCTAACTCAATACGAAAGTCCTAATAAAGATTTTTGGGAATTTTTTTTTGGGTGCTCCAGACGCCAGATCCATGGGCTAATACACACGAAAAATAGGGAAATTTGCGCGATAGCTAAAAAAGAGTTCTAGATGCGGAAATGGGCATGAAAAAAATGTTGAGTATATATGATGGTTCCCCAACTCAATACGGAGGTCCTCATAAGCTTTTTTTGATAAATTTTTTTGGGTGCTCTGAGCTCTAGATCAATAAGCTAATATATACGAAAAATAGGAAAATTTACGCGATTCCTAAAATAGGGTTGTAAATGTGAAAATGAGCGTAAAAAAATAGTGTGAGTATACGTGATGATTCTCCAACTCAATACGGAGGTCCTCATAAAGTTTTTTGAGAAAAATATTTTAGGTGCTTAAGGCGCCAGATCCATTGGCTAATACACACGAAAAATAGAGAAATTTGCGCGATTCTTAAAAAGGGGCTGTAGATGTGGAAATGGGCGTAAAAAATGGTGTGAGTATAAGCGATGGTTCCCTAACTCAATACGGAGGTCCTCATAAAGTTTTTTGAGAATTTTTTTTTGGGTGCTCCAGGCGCCAGATTCATGGGCTAATACATACGAAAAATAGGTGAATTTATGCGATTCCTGAAAAAGGGGTTGTTGATGCGGAAATGGACGTGAAAAAAATGGTGTGAGTATACATGATGGTTCCCAACTCAATACGGAAGTACTCATAAAGTTTTTTGAGAATTTTTTTTTGGCTGCTTCGGTGCCAAATCCACAGGCATTCACACGAAAAATAGGGAAATTTACGCGATTGCTAAGAAAGGGACTGTAGATGCGGAAAATGGAGTGAAAAAAATGGTGTCAGTATATATGATAGTTCCTCAATTCAATAGGAAGTCCTCATAAAGTTTTTTGAGAGATTTTTTTTGAGTGCTCCGGGTGCTAAATCCATAGGCTATACACACGAAAAATAAGGGAATTACGCGATTGCTAAAAATTGGACTATTGATTCGGAAAATGGCGTGAAAAAAATGGTTTATGTATACGTGATGGTTCCCCAACTAAATACGGATGGAGAAAATGATCAAAATAGTCCCTAATATATGAGGGTTACTTTATTTTGATCCTTATTATATTTCACATGATTCATATGGTCCTTAATGTATTATAAAAGGTACTCAATTTAATCATTTGCCCTAAAAGTAACAAATCCATCAGTTAAATTTAACTTTGGGGACCACGAAAAAATAAAAATACCAAAAGCTCCCTTTCTCCTTCATTCTTTACGCCTTCCTATCAGAAGCTCTGTTTTAGAGAGTTTGTGCATTTTTTTTACCTTAGCCATCAAAAGGATCCCTCTTGCACTTTTAAAAATATTACTTCTCAAAAGTATGGTTCAGATAATTGAGTTCTACTTTTGATAAACATCGAAGGACCAAGTTCATCTTGTTTTATATAAATTCTGAATTCGTTTTTACAATGCCTTCAACATGAAATTTGCTTGGTTGATGCTTCATCTACCCTTATGACAGATTTAAGCTGAAAAATGTTGCCTCAAACACAGGGATGCAAGGTCTGTTAAAAAAAATTGTGACGAACACATATACAATTGGCTCTCACTGGAGACATTAACAATTCTAAATATAGGATCAAATCTTATAATATCAATAACAATGTAAAAAAATAAACTAATTTTGTTACATAATACTAATAAATATAATTTTTTTTAGAATCCAAATTTTGGATTAGGGTTAATAAACAGTGGGAACAGAGGATGGGTGGAGGAGGGACTGAAGTGGAGAGCAACAACTAGCTGGTGGACGAGCGGCGGTGTGTCGATGGCCTAGAACATTATAATCGCCGGAGAAGAGAGAAGGGAGAAGAATTACGCCAAGCTTTTTAGCTATGCCTGATGAAGGAGAAGGGAGCTTTTGGTATTTTATTTTTTAGTGGGCCCGCCGTTAAATTTAACGTATTGATTTGTTACTTTTAGGGCAAAGGATCAAATTGAGTACCTTTTATAATACATTAAGGACCATATGAATCATGTGGAATATATTAAGGATCAATGTAAAGCAACCCTCATACATTAGGGACCATTTTGATCATTTTCTCAATACGGAGGTCCTCATGAAGTTTTTTGACATTTTTTTTGGGTGCTCTAGGCTCCAGTTCTATCAGCTAATACACATGAAAAATAAGAGAATTTGCGTGATTACAAAAAAAAAGGGTTATAGATGCAGAAATGAGATTGAAAAAATAGTATGAGTATTGTTGTGCCGTAATTTTCCTATCTATAGAAAAATCACATTTTTGAAATGTTCTAAGTATAAAGCAATTTGAGAAATACTTAGAAAGAGTCGCCACTTAATTTTTTAAAGAAATTAAGAAAACTTATAATTTTCAAAGATTTAAACAGAAAAAATCATTTGAAGATACCAAAGAAGGTTCGGGGTTCAATTTACACTTCGAGAAGGGTTTAAGCATTCGAAGTGTCCGCTAACATGCGGTTGACCTGCGACTTGACTAAAATGTATTTGACTATTTTCAGAAAAAAATAATTTAACATAAAAAATATATAATAATTTACACTATTCGATTAAGTTTGAAAAAATAGCTAAGAAATGAACCATTTTATTTCATTTTATTTTTTAGAGGAAGGGATCCAAAATGATACATTTGACTCGAAATACAAGTGATTGAAATATTAATTTAATTCATTTTGAAATAATAATTCAAACCAATTTAATAAATTAAAGCATGAATATTATTTTGAATTAATTGACTAAACTTTTTGAGAAAATGACTAAGTAAGCATTATTATTTTAATTAATTGAAAAGGCTTTTTAAAAGTTTATTTGGGAGAGACCTTAACTTGAAACAATTTTAAACGAACTAAAAGTGTGTTAAGTAAAAAAACATTAAATAACGTTCTTTTTAAGAACAAAGAGTTTTAATTCAATTAATGATATAAGATCTTATTAGTAAAATAAATGAACAAAAAAAAAATATATATTAAAAGTAAACCAACATAACAAAAATAACTCATCTTTCGGGGAATCTAATTAAGTTATTTAAAGTTAGAGTTAAATAAG
>JAJOOG010079079.1:0-20262 GCA_029582565.1 Solanum infundibuliforme
TGTGTTAAGTAAAAAAACATTAAATAACGTTCTTTTTAAGAACAAAGAGTTTTAATTCAATTAATGATATAAGATCTTATTAGTAAAATAAATGAACAAAAAAAAAATATATATTAAAAGTAAACCAACATAACAAAAATAACTCATCTTTCGGGGAATCTAATTAAGTTATTTAAAGTTAGAGTTAAATAAGATTAGTCAACACGTAATCAAATCATTAGAAGAGTACGAGAGATAATGAAATTGGGCCCCTTCTTGGGCCAATTTCGCTATATTTTTAAGCTTTAATTCAATTCCCGTTTTTGGTATACAGCTGATGTATATCAGTGTATATCGGCATGTATATCAGCCCTTTTCATGTATTTCTTGCTTCCGAACAGCTGTATTTCGCCTTAGCCTTGTATTTTTCATTTCTTGACCTGTATATCGATGTATATCTGTTGTATATCATTGTATATTTGCCTTTTTCCACCTGCGTTTTTTGCTTCCAAGAGCCCTATTTCAACTTTCCAAGACTTGTTTCAGTTTTCCAGCCTTGTACAGCCCTATTCGGATCACCCGGCTGACTCAAAATAACTCAACGATATGCAAAGGAGATGGATTTGAGTCCAAATTGGACTCCACGACAAGTTCACATGAGACATAAACAAAAAATAAAATTAATACTCATAGTAGTGAGTCAAAATAAAACAAGCTATAGAAACCACAACAAACAATAATCCGACATATTCAACAAAGGAGAAGGAAAACAAAGTTCTCTAAATTTTGGACAAAACTAAAACAAATATTTTCTCCACAGTGAAAGAAAATAAGAACAGATGGCGCCTGAATTTCCGTTTTTCATTCAACTTAAGATACACAGAGAGTACTTAGAAGTTCTAAACATATGATCTACATGCATCTTGTAAACTATTAAAAGATTGCTTGTCATCAAGTATTATTTAAACAATCATAAAAGAAAATAAAGCAATCTACTGGAAACTAGCAAACATCCAAACAAGAAAACATAAAAGATAATGCTGCCATTGACACTAACCCAAAACTATATTCCATTAAGTCTAAAATTAGCCCTAAGACAGCTAGCTTAAATGATCAATTCATCTACTCTATCTTAACTTGATGTAAACTATGTCAAACTCGAGATAAATCAACTCAACGTGCAAGGAAACAAAGACTACGACTAACACTATTACGAATAAGTTTTTAGAGCTGCAAACAACTAACATATGAACCATGTTACTTAGTCGAATATAGATGGAGCAAACACCATGAAAAAGGGATGAGGTAGCTCATACAATTTTACTAGCTAGAGTAATGAGAAGAAGAAATAGCCTATACATCAGATTATGAAAACCAAAATCACCTATAGAGAAATGGTCTCTGAACAACCATTTTTAACAGCCAACCAAACAAGCTTAACAGCGAACTAAGAGGACTTGGGCCAAGGAGAAACAAACTCGAGACCGAACGGAATCATTAAGACTTCAAGGAAACAAAGATCAAGCAAACAACATGAATATCAAACAAGTCATACCACCGACTTGTCGTCAACACTCTCAGAATCCTAACATCTGAATAATTTCCAATGATCAAGAAATGAACAGTCGTCACATCAGTTGAGCAACAAGATCACAATATCAAGCCATGAACTAAGCGATTCTTGGCCCACGACAAAGAAATCTAAAATTGGAAAAGGGATGTTACCTTCTTCGGAGCAGCGAGACTAGGACGACGAGCTTAACCACCAAGAACTTCCACCACTGTGAGCAGATTTAGATGAGCTCCCAAAAACAAATAACTTTGAATTCGAATAGAAGAGACTCAAACTCTTTGTTTTTTCTTTTTTTTTTTTTACTTTCTTTCAGGCAGTTCTCTCTGTATTTTTTGTGTCTCTGTAAACTATATCCTCTTAATTTTTTCTTCTCCCCTTTCAAATGAAAACTAAGGAGAGCCTTTATAGAGGGGTGAAAGGGCATATTTAAAGGGGGGAAACGGATTGAAAATTTGAATTCCCCATTCAAAATTTTGGAGAGATAAGAAATAAAGTTGTCCATTGTAACAATTTTCAACGGACAAGAAGGGAGAGGGGAAAAGGAGGACGCGATTTGCTGCGGGATTTCCGGTCTGAGCGACTGTTCTCGTCTGGATTTCAGCGATTTGGTCGCGAAGAAGACAAGTTACAGAGGTCTGGGTCGCTGTGTTGCTATTGTATCGTTGGGAATTGTTGTGGAGGATTGGGTTTCTGGATTTGTATGCTACTGCTGATGTATGGGTATGTTTTGGGCTGGGAATTTGAGAATGGAATGGGCCTTGGAGAATTGTAAGAAGGAGGCCCAAAAAAATTGGTTTAAAGCTTGGCCGAAATAAAGGGGTTTAGGAAAAGCTAAATGGCTAAATTTGGAATTGAGGAAAGAGCCAAAAGATTTCGATCATAGCCATTCAAAATTAAAGATCTAACCAAAGTTGAATTAATTTAGTTAATTTGACTAGAATATAAATAGAACAAATTAATATTAATCAAATAACGAGCTTCTTATTCTTAACGAAATAAAATAATTAACTTATATACAACTAATTAATTAAAATATATAAACTATTATATAACTAAACTAATTAACCAAATATTTAATTAAAACAAAATCTTTTTGAGATGATTTTTGAATAATCATAAACTATAATAAATACATAATTATGTAAAACATATATATTATTTAAAAATTATAAAAAGCGACGAAACTATTTAAAATAACTTGCAAACTATATTTATTTTACTTATTTTTGAAATTTTTATAGAGCTAATTATTTTAAATCGTTTGCAATTGAAGAAGCTCAAAATGATTAATTTATATTGTGGAGGGTCAAAATTGGGTGTCAACAAGTATACGTGATGGTTCTATAAATCAATACGGAGTTCCTCATAAAAAATTTTGAAAATTGTTTTTTTGGGTGTTGTGGGCGCCAGATCCATAGGTAATACACAAGAAAAATAAAGGAATTTGCGTGATTGCTAAAAAAAGGGTTGTAGATACGGAAATGAAGGTGATAAAAATAGTGTGAGTATACGTCATGGGTCCCCAACTATATACGGATGTCCTCATAAAGTTTTTGAGAAAAAAAATATGAATGCTCCGGGCGCCAGATTCATGGGAATTAACACACGAAAAAAGGAGAATTTGCATGATTCCTAAAAAAAGGGTTTAAGATGCGGAAATGAGCATGAAAATATGGTGTAAGTATAAGTAATGGTTCATCAACTCAATACGGAGGTCCTCATAATGTTTTTTGAGAAAAAAAAATTTGGTGCTCCGGGCGCCAGATCTATGGGCTAATACACACGAAAAATAGGGTAATTTTTGCGATTGGTAAAAAAAGGTATGTAGATGCGGAAATGGGAGTGAAAAAAATAGTGTGAGTATCCGTGATGGTACCCCAAATCAATACGGAGGTCCTCATAAAGTTTTTTGAATTTTTTTTTTGTTGCGGGTACCTGATCCATGAGCTAATACACACGAAAAATATTGGAATTTTTGCAATTGCTAAAAAAAGGGTTGTAGATGCCGAAATGGGCGTGAAAAAAATGATGTGCCTATACGTAATGGTTCCCTAACTCAATACAAAGGTGCTCGTAAAGTTTTTTAAGAATTTTTTTTTGGACGCTCCAGGTGCTAGATCTATGGGATTAACACATGAAAAATAGGGGAATTTTCGCGATTCCTATAAAAGGGTTGAAGATGTGGAAATGGGTGTGATAAAAATGGTGTGAGTATACGTGATGGTTCCTCAACTCAATACGGATGTCCTCGTAAAGTTTTTTGAAAAATATTTTTTGGGTGCTTTGGGCGCCAGATCCATGGACTAATACACACAAAAAATAGGGGAATTTGCATGATTGCTAAATAAGGGGGTTATAGATGCGAAAATGGGCATGGAAAAATGGTGTGAGTATACGTAATGGTTCCCCAAATCAATAAAGAGGTCGTCATAAAGTTTATTGAGAAAAAACTTTTGGGTGTTGCGGGCGCCTGATCCATGAGCTAATACACACGAAAAATAAGGGAATTTGCGCAATTGCTAAAAATTGGACTGTAGATGCGGAAATAGGTGTGAAAAAAATGGTATGAGTATACGTGATGGTTACCCAACTTAATACAGAGGTACTCAGAAAATATTTTGAGAAATTTTTTTAGAGTGCTCCGGGCGCCTGATCCATGGGTTAATACACACGAAAAATGGGAGAATTTGCGCAATTGATAAAAAAAATGGTTACATGTAGATGCGGAAATCGGCGTGAAAAAAATAGTTTGAGTATACGTGATGGTTTCCCAACTCAATATGGAGATCTTCATAAATTCTTTTGAGAAATTTTTTTAGGTGCTGCTAGCGCCAAATCAATGGGATAATACACAAGAAAAATAGTGGAATTTGCGCGATAGCTAAAAAAGGGGTTGAATATGCGGAATTAGGCGTGAAAAAAATGGTATGAGTATACAAGATAGTTCCCCAACTCAATACGGAGGTCCTCATTAACTTTTTTTGAGAAATTTTTTTTGGGTGCTATGGGCGTCTGAGTCATGGGCTAATATACACACGAAAAAATAGGAAATTTGCGCAATTCCTAAAATATAGCTGTAGATGCAAAAATGGGAGTGAAAAAATGGTGTGAGTATATGTGATGGTTCCCCAACTCAATACGGAAGTCCTCAAAAAGTTTTTTGAGAAAAAAATTTAAGTGCTACGGACGGCAGATTCATAGGCTAATACACACGAATTATAGGTGAATTTACGCGATTCCTAGAAAAGCGGTTGTTCATGCGGTAATGGACATGAAAAAAATGGTGTGAGTACACATGATGGTTCCCCAACTCAAAACGGAGGTACTCATAACGTTTTTTGAGAAAAAAAAATTTGGGTGCTCCGGGCACTAGATCCATTGGCTAATACACACGAAAAATAGGAGCATTTACGCAATTGCTAAAAAAAAGGATTGTAGATGCGGAAAATGACATGAAAAAAATAGTGTTAGTATATGTGATGGTTTCCCAACTCTATAGGAAAGTCCTCATAAATTTTTTGGGAAATTTTTTTTGGGTGCTCCAGGCAACAGATCCATGGATTAATACACACGAAAAGTAGAGGATTTTGCGCGATAGCTAAAAAAAGGGTTGTAGATGCAGAAATGAGCATGAAAAAATGGTGCGATTATACATGTTGGCTCCCCAATTCAATACGGAGGTCCTCATAAACTTTTTTTGAGAAAAAAACTTTGAGTGCTCTAAGCTCTAGATCAATGGGCTAATATACACGAAAAATAGGGAAATTTGCGCTATTCATAAAATAGGGTTGTAGATGCAAAAATGGGGGTGAACAAATGGTGTTAGTATACGTGATGGTTCTCCAACTCAACACGGAGGTCCTCATAGGGTTTTTTGAGAAAAAATCTTAGTTGCTTCGAGCGCCAGATCCATTGACTAATTAATACACACGAAAGGTAAAGAAATTTGCGCGATTCCTAAAAAAGGGCTATAGATACGGAAATGGGCATGAAAAAAATGGTGTGAGTATACGCGATAGTTACCCAACTCAATACCGAGGTCCTTATATAGTTTTTTGAGAATTTTTTTGGGTGCTTCAGGCGCAAGATCAATGGGCTATGAAAATGAATGTAGATGCGGAAAATGGCATGAAAAAAATGGTGTCAGTATACGTGATGGTTCCCCAACTCAATACGGAAGTCCTCATAAAGTTTTTTGAGCAACGAATTTTGAGTGCTCTGGGAGACAGATCAATAGGCTAATATACATGAAAAATAGGGGAATTTACGTGATTAATAAAAAAGGGGCTGTAGATCTGGAAATGTCGTGAAAAAAATGGTGTCAGTATACGTGATGGTTCCCCAACTAAATACAGAGATCCTCATAAAGGTTTTTGACAAACATTTTTTGGGTGCTCCGGGAGCCAGATCTATCAGCTAATACAAATGAAAAATAAGGAAATTTGTGCCATTGCTAAATAAGGGATTCTAGAAGTGGAAATGGACGTGAAAAAATGATGTGAGTATACATGATGGTTTCTCAACTCAATACGGAGTTCCTCATAACGTTTTTTGAGAATTTTTTTTGGGTGTTACGGGCGCTAGATCCATGTGTAATACACAAGAAAAATAGAGGAATTTGCGCGATTGCTAAAAAAGGATTGTAGATAAGGAAATGGGCGTGAAAAAATAGTGTAAGTATACGTCATGGTTTCCCAACTCAATACGGATGTCTTAATAAAGTTTTTTGAGAAAAAAAATTAGATACTCCAGGAGCCTGATCCATGGGCTAATACACACGACAAATAGGGGAATTTGCGTGATTCCTAAAAAAAAGATTAAAGATATGGAAATGGGCGTAAAAAAAGGGTGTGAGTATAAGTGATGGTTCCTCAACTCAATACAGAGATCCTCATAAAGGTTTTGAGAATTTTTTTTTGGTGCTCCGGGAGTCAGATCTATGGGTTAATACACACGAAAAATAAGGGAATTTGCGCGATTGCTAAAAAGAGGTATGTAGTGTCGAAAATGGGCGTGAAAAAAATGGTGTGAGTATCCGTGATGGTTCCCCAAATCAATACGGAGATTCTCATAAAGTTTTTTGAGAAAATATTTTTGGTGATGCGGGTACCTGATCCATGAGCTAATACACAAGAAAAATAGGGGAATTTGCGTGATTGCTAAAAAAAGGGTTGTAGACGCGGAAATGGACTCGAAAAAAATAGTATGCGTATACGTGATGGTTCCCCAACTCAATCAAAGGTGCTCGTAAAGTTTTTTGAGAAAATTGTATTGGGTGCTGCAGGTGCCAGATATATGGGCTAATACACACGAAAAATAGGAGTATTTACGCGATTGCTAAAAAAGGGGTTGTAGATGCAGAGATGGGCGTGAAAACTGCTGTGAGTATAGATAAATTACCAACTCAATACGGAGGTCCTCATAAAGTTTGTTTGATATTCTTTTTGGGTGTTCCGGGAGCCATATCCATTGGTTAATACACACGTAAAATAGGTAAATTTGCACGATAGCTAAAAAAGGGGTTGAGGATGCGGAATGAGAGTGAAAAAAAGTGGTGTGAGTATACGTGATGGTTCCCCAACACAATAAAGAGGTCCTTAGAAAGTCTTTAGAGGAAACATATTTTGGGTGCTTCGGGCGCTAGATCCATGGGTTTAAACACACGAAAAATAGGGAAATTTGCGCGAATGCTAAAAGATTGGTTATAGATGCGGAAATGGGTGTGAAAAAAATGATATGAGTATACGTGATGGTTCCCAACTCAATACGGAGATCTTTATAAATATTATGAGAATAAATATTAGGGCGCTCTGGGCGCCAGATCCATTGGCTAATACACACGAAAAATAAGACAATTTGTGCGATTGCAAAAAAATTGGTTGTAGATGCGGAAATGGGCATGAAAAAAATGGTGTGAGTATACGTGATGGTTTTCCAACTCAATATGAAGGTCCTCATAAATTTTTTTGAGAATATTTTGGTAGGTGCTGCTGGCGCCAGATCCATGGGTTAATACACATTAAAAATAGTGTATTTAGCGTGATAGCTAAAAGAAGGGCTGTAGATGTGGAATTGGGCGTGAAAAATATGGTGTAAGTATAGACGATGGTTCTCCAACTCAATACAGATGTCCTGATAAACTTTGAATTTTTTTTGGGTGCTCTAGGCTCCAGAGCCACGGGCTAATAAACACGAAAAATATGGAATTTGCACGGTTCCTAAAATAGGGTTGTAGATGCGAAAATAGGCGTGAAAAAATGGTGTGAGTACACGTGATGGATCCCCCCAACTTAATACAGAGGTCATCATAAAGTTTTTTGAGAAAATATTTTAGGTGCTCTGGGCGCCAGATCCATGGGCTAATACACACGAAAAATAGGTGAATTTACGCGATTCCTAAAAAAGGGGTTATGATGTGCAAATGAACGTGAAAAGAATGGTGTGAGTATGTATACATGATGGTTCCCCAACTCAATACGGAACTACTCATAAAGTTTTATGAGAAAAAAAGTTTGGGTGCTCTGGGCGCCAGATCCATAGGCTAATACACACGAAAATAGGAGAATTTACGCGATTGCTTAAAAAGGGGTTGTAGATGCGTAAAATGATGTGAAAAAATGGTGTTAGTATACATGATGGTTTCCTAACTCAATACGAAAGTCCTCAAAACGTTTTTAGGGAATTTTTTGGGTGCTCTAGACACCAGATCCATGGGCTAATAGACACGAAAAATAGGGCAATTAGCTCAATAGCTAAAAATGGGGTTTCAGATGCGAAAATGGGCGTGAAAAAAATGGTATGAATATACATGATGGTTCCCCAACTCAATACAGAGGTCCTCATAAACTTATTTTGAGAAAAGTTTTTGGGTGCTCCGGGCCTTAGATCAATGGGCTAATATACACGAAAAATAGGGGAATTTATGCGATTCCTAAAATATGGTAATAGATGCGAAAATGGAAGAAAAAAAATGGTGTGAGTATACATGATGGTTCTCCAACTCAATACGGATGTCCTCATAAAGTTTTTTGAGAAATTTTTTTGGGTGCTTCGGGAACCAGATCCTTGGATTAATACACATGAAAAATAGGGGAATTTGCTTGATTTCTAAAAAAGGGTTTAAGATGCGAAAATGGGAATGAAAAAAATGGTGTGAGTATCCGTGATAGTTCCCCAACTCAATACAGAGGTGTAACATCTCGCCAATTGAAATAGCTAGGAAGAAGCAAAAAACTGGAAATAGTCATTATTGGAAAGAACGAAAAATCTGGAAAATTGTTTAAGTTAGGAAAAATGAGTTTTTGGTCAACTTCAAACGGTCATAACTCCTAGTTCAAGATGAGTTAGGTGTATTTCTAGATATGGTTGGAAATATTTTGGAATGATCTTTCCAACGCCGCCAAGTTTGCGCGATTCCGAGTTTGTATGAGTAAGTTATTCCATTTGGAAGTTGGGTTGTTCGAATAAGGAAAGTCCTATCCGGATTTCAGAAGGGTAGTTTGGTATTTTCCTTACCCAACTTAATTAATTTTGTTTATAGGAGTTTAATTGGGTAAATTCAGATTTTAGTCAGTTTTAGAAAATTGAATTTCACGCTAGGGCTTGGAGAAAAGAGAAAGGAGAAGGGGAAGGAAGAACGTTCAAGATTCGTCGAGATTAACTTGTGGATTTCGTCGGGGGTGATCCCTACAAGGTATGTGAGATCACATAACGTTGGGTTAATTCGTCCACGCGCCAAGCTTGATTTATTTCGGCGAGTTTAAATTCTTGAAAGTTTAGAGATTGAGTTCTTGAATGGGTTTGTTGAAGTTTCATTAGATTCTTGCTTCGTTGAGGAGTTGTTTGATCCTAATATGTGATTTTGGGCTTGATTTTGAGTAGAAACTGATTTACTTTTAACATTTAATCAATTCTAAATGTTGGGTAAAAGAACCCATGGAGTTTAGAGCTGAAAAACAAAAAAGAACTTTCGTCGAACGAAACTGAGAGGTGGTGGCGCGTCGCGGAGCTGGTTCCCAGAATTGGGAATTTTCGTTTCGCGTCACGGAGCAGTCACGGAGTCTTTTGCTTCAAAAGTTGTCTTCGAAACTAAAAATTAAATATGTCTCCGCGTCGCGGACCCACCCTCAAATTTTGACCTTCGATCATTTTCTCATGTTTAGCTATCTAAAATCATTCCGAAACATCATGAGATCTTTCCAATCACAAATCACAATCCTTGAATCCATAATACAATTCAAGGACCAGTTAAAAGTCAAGTCAAGAGCAGTTAAGATCAAAGTCAAGAGAAGTCAAGAGTCAAGTTAAGAGAAGTTCACATGGTTTTCCAAAAGTCTTTTGTAAACGTTTTAACCTTGTTTTAAGACTTAAGTTTTGAGTTCAGTAAAGAGTAAAGTTGAAGTTCATTTCTTCAAAAGTATATGGGAACTAAGTATTCCCATATAGATTCAAAATGTTTTCACATTTAAATAAGAATGAAAATTGAGATTTCCAAAGAGCCTTCGGGCTAGTTTTCATAAAAGAGTAAACGTTTTCTAAATGAAGCAATAGGGGAAATTTTTATTTCCAAGATAGCCTTTGAGCTAAGTTTTTAAGCACTAATTTCAAATCACAGAAGAATATTACTATATTTTTGGAAGTAGTATTGAGCATTGATATGGAGAAGAGTTCCAACAACTCACAGCCCCCATAAACCATGTAGCCATCATGGGTAGAAAATGGTCATACTTGTTAGATGATTCCTTTAGTGCTTTTTAGCATACACTAGTGGATTCACTTAATAGTTCAGGTCTTATGCCCTTGGCAAGGTATAGGGTGCTCTGGCAGCGTGAGGGAAATCGATGTATCATCACAATAGCTCTTACGTGATGGTTGTCGGTTAGAGGAACTCCCACCTAAGTTATTGTATTCTTATTTACACAGTTATTTGTATTTTTACATACATTTCAGAGTTATGTTGTATCCTTGCATACACACAGAGTTAACAACATGTTTTTAAACAATTTGTTTATTTATATTTCACTTGTTTTAAATTGTTTTATATTGAAATGAGTTCAATCATGTTGAGTTGAGTTGAGTCAGGTAAGTTATTCAGTTTCTTTTAGATTCCTCTCAAGCATATGTTGTTTTAGCATTCCAACTCGCATACTCGTACATTCAATGTAGTGATGTCAGTTGGTCTGCATCGTCTTATGATGCAAATACAGGTAACTAGGATCGGCATCCGGCGTACCGTTGATCCAGTTGAGCATTTCAGTGTCAGTGGTGAGCCTTTTTGCTTTCCAAAGGACTCCTTTATTGCTTTTAGTTCTTTTCAGTAGTTTATTTGTTAGAATGATCGGGGGTCCTGTCCCGACATCCATCTCAGTTGTTTTAGAGGTTTCATAGACAGTCATATGTTAATTCTTTAGTCTTTTCATTGTCATTATTCCATGTTGAGACTTGAGTTTGCCTTAATGGCTAGATGAATGTTCTTTTATAACATTCTAGTTTATTATATAAACTTATTTTTGTTGAATTTAAGTCTTCCGCTGAGTAAGTAAGCCAGGCCAGGGGTTCGCTTGGGGCAGCAATTGTTCTCGAGTGTCAGTCTCGCCCAGGGCGTAGGCTCGGGGAGTGACAGGAGGTCCTCATAAAAATTTTTGAGAATTTTTTTCGGTGCTGCGGGTACCTGATCCATGAGCTAATACGCACAAAAAATAGGGAAATTTGCACGATTGCTAAAAATAGGGTTGTAGATGAGGAAATAGGCGTGAAAAAAATGGTATGAGTATACGTGATGGTTCCCCAACTCAATACGGAGGTCCTTATAAAATATTTTGAGAAAACAATTTAGGGTGCTCCGGGCGTCAGATCCATGGGCTAATACACACAAAAAATAGGAGAGTTTACGCGATTGCTAAAATAGGGTTGTAGATGCAGAAATACGTGTGAAAAAAATAGTGTGAGTATACGTGATGGTTTCCCAACTCAATACGGAAGTCCTCATAAAGTTTTTTGAGAAATAGGGGTATTTGCGCTGTCGGCTAAAAAAGGGATTGTAGATGCGGTAATGGGAGTAAAAAAAATTGTGTGAGTATATGTGATGGCTCTCGAAATCAATACGGAGGTCCTCAGAAAGTGTTTTGAGAAAAAATCTTTGGGTGCTCCGGGCTCCAGATTCATGGGCTAATACACATGAAAAATAGAGAAATTTGCGTAATTGCTAAAAAGGGGCTGTAGATACGAAAATATGAGTGAAAAAATGGTGTGAGTATACATTATGGTTCCCCAAATCAATACAAATGTCCTCACAAAGTTTTTTGCTAAAAAATTTATAGGTGCTTCGGGAACTAGATTTCTGGTCTAATACACACGAAAAATAGAGAAATTTGCTTCGTCGGCTAAGAAAAGGATTATAGATGCGGAAATGGATGTGAAAAAAAATGGTGTGAGTATACGGATTGTTTCTCAACTCAATAAGGAGATCCTTATAAAGTTTTATGAGAAAATTTTTTTGGGTTCTCCGGGCGCCATATCAATGGGTTAATACACACGAAAAATAGAAAAATTTGCGCGATTCCTAAAAAAGGGACTGTAGATGCTCAAATGGGCGTGAAATAAATGGTGTGAGTACACGTGATGGTTCCCCAACTCTATACAGAGGTGCTCTTAAAGATTTTTGAGAAATATTTTTTAGGTGCTTCGGGAGCCAGATTCCTGGGCTAATACACACAAAAAATAGTGGAATTTGTGCGATTCATAAAATAATGGGTTGTAGATGCGGAAATGGGCATGAAAAAAATGGTGTGAGTATACGGATGGTTTTCCAACTCAATACAGAGGTCCTCATAAAGTTTTTGAGAAAAAAATTTGGTTCTCCGGGTGCCAGATCTATGGTCTAATACATACGAAAAATAGAGCAATTTGTGCGATTTCTAAAAAAAGGTGTTGTAGATGCAGAAATGGGAGTGAAAAAAAAATGGTGTGAGTATACGTGATGGTTCACTAACTCAATACAGAGGTCCTAAAAAAAATAGAGTACAAAATTTGGGTGCTCTGGACTCCAGATTCATAGGCTAATACACACAAAAAATAGGAAATTTGTACAATTGCTAAAAAAGAGGTTGTAGATGCAGAAATGGGCGTGAAAAAAAATGGTGTAAGTATACGTGATAGTTCCCCAATTCAATACGGAGGTCCTCATAAAGTTTTTTGAGAAATTTTTTGTATGTGCTTCGGGGGCTAGATCCATGGGCTTAAACACACGAAAAATAGGGAAATTTGTGCGATTGCTAAAAAATGGGTTGTAGATGCGAAAATGGGCTTGAAAAAAAATGTGTGAATATAATGATGGTTCCCAAACTCAATATAGAGGTCCTAATAAAGAATTTTAAGAAAAAAAAATTGGGTTCTCCGGGCACCAGTTTCCTGGGTAATTCACACGAAAAATAGAGGAATTTGCGTGATTCTTACAAAAAGGGTTGTAGATGCGGAAATGGGCGTTAAAAAAATGATGTGACTATACGTTATGGTTCCCCAACTCAATACGGAGGTCCTCATAAAGTATTTTGAGGGAAAAAAATTGGGCGTCCGAGCGCTAGATCAATGGGCTAATACACACGAAAAATAGAATAATTTATGCGATTTCTAAAAAAAAGGTTGTAGATGCGGAAATGGTCGTGAAAAAATAGTGTGAGTATACGTGATGGTTCCCATACTCAATACGGAGGTCCTGATAATTTTTTTTGAGAAAAATAAATTTGGGTGCTCTGGGCACCAGATCCATGGGCTAATACACACGAAAATAGATAAATTTGCACGATTGCTAAAAAGGATTGTAGATTCTGAAATGGGAGTGAAAAAAATGATGTGAATATACGTGATGGTTCCCCATATAATACGGAGGTCCTCATAAAGTTTTTTGATAAAAATATTATGGGTACTCCAATCACTAGATCAATGGGCTAATACACACGAAAAATAGGGAAATTTGCGTCGACGGTTAAAAAAGAGGTTCTAGATACAGAAATGGGGTGAAAAAATTATATGAGTACACGTGATGGTTCCTGAACTCAATACTAAGGTTCTCATAAAGTCTTTTGAGAAAAAGTTTTTAGGTGCTCGGGCCGCCAGATCCTTGATCTAATACACACGAAAAATAGTATAATTTGTGCGATTGCTAAAAAAGGAGTTGTAGATGTGGAAATGGGCGTGAAAAATATGGTGTGGGTATACGTGATGGTTCTCTAACTAAATACGAAGGTCTTCATAGAGTTTTTTTAGAATAAAATTTTGGGTGCTGAGTGCGCCAGATCCATGGGCTAATACACAAGAAAAATAGAAGAATTTGTGTGATTGCTAAAAAAGGGGTTGTATATGCGGAAATAGGCATGAAAATAATGGTGTGAGTATACATGACGGTTCTACAACTCAATACAGAGGTTCTAGTAAAGTTTTTTGACAAAAAAATTTTGGTGCTGCGGGCGCTAGATCCATGGGCTAATATACACAACAAATAGGGGAAGTTGAGCGATTGCTAAAAAAGAGGGTTGTATATGGAGAAATGGGCGTGAAAAAAATGTTGTGAGTATCATGATGGTTCACGAACTCAATACGGAGGTCCTCATAAAGGTTTTTTAGAAAAAGATTTTGGGTGCTCCGGGCGCCAAATCTATGGCCAAATACACACGAAAAATAGAGGAATTTACGCGATTCCAAAAAAAAGGTTGTAGATGCGGTAAATGGCGTGAAAAATAAATGGTGTCAGTATACTTGATGATTCCCCTACTCAATATGGATCTCCTCATAAAGTTTTTTGAGAAAAAAAATTTAGGTGCTTAGAGAGCCAGATCCATGGGCTAATATACAGACGAAAAATAGGGAAATTTACGTCGTCGACTAAAAAAGGGTTGTAGATGCGGAACTGGGATTGAAAAAAATTGTGTGAGTATACTAATGGTTTCCACTCAATACGAAGGGTCTCAGAAATATTTTTGAGTAAACAATTCTGGATGCTCCGGACGCCAGATCTATGGGATAATAAACACGAAAAATAGAGGAATTTGTGAGATTGCAAAAAAAAGGGTTGTAGATGTGGAAATAGGCGTAAAAAATAGTGTGAGTATACATGATGGTTCTCCAACTCAATACGGAAGTTCCTGATAAAAAAATTTGAGAAATTTTTTTTGGGTGTTTTGGGCTCCAGATCAATGGGCTAATACACACGAAAAATAGGGTAATTTACGTGATTCCTAAAAAAGGGGATGTAGATGCGGAAATGTGCGTGAAAAAATAGTGTGAGTACACCTGATGGTTCCCCAACTCAACACAGAGGTCCTTATAAAGTTTTTTGAGAAATTTTTTTTGGATGCTCGGGCGCCATATCGATGTGCTAATACACACGAAAAATAGAAGAATTTGCATGATTTCTAAAAAAAGGGATGTAGATGTGGAAACAGGTGTGAAAAAAATAGTGTGAGTATACGTGATGGTTCTCCAACTCAATACGGAAGTCCTCATAAAGTTTTTTGAGAAAAAACTTTTGGGTGCTCCAAGCGCCAGATCCATGGGCTAATACACACTCTAAATAGAGGAATTTGCATAATTCCTAAAAAGGAGCTTAGATGTGGAAATGAGCGTGAAAAAAAATCTTGTGAGCATACGTGATTGTTCCCCATCTCAATATTGTGGTCCTCATGAAGTTTTTTGAGAAAAAAAAATTGGGTGCTCCGGACGCCAGATTCATGGGCTAATACACATGAAAAATAGAATAATTTGCGTGATTTCTAAAAAAAGGGTTGTAGATGCGAAAAATAGCGTGAAAAAAATGGTGTTAGTATATGCGATGATTCCCCAACTCAATACGGAAGTCCTCATAAAGTATTTTGAGAAAAAAAATTTAAGGTTCTCCGGGCACCATATTCATGGGCTAATACACATGAAAAATATGGAAATTTGTATCGTTGGCTAAAAAGGGGTTGTAGATGCGGATATGGGGGTGAAAAAAATTGTGTGAGTATACGTGATGGTTTCCAAACTCAATACGGAGGTCCTCATAAAGTTTTTTGAGTGAACAATTCTGGATGCTCCTGACACCTGATCCATAGGCTAATAGATACGAAAAATAGAGGAATTTGCGCGGTTCGAAAAAAAGGGTTGTAGATGCAGAAATGGGAGGAAAAAATTGTGTGAGTATACATCATGGTTCCCCAACTCAATGCGGAGGTTCCTAATAAAGTATTTTGAGAAAAAAAAATTGGGTGCCCTAGGCCGCAGATCCATGGGATAATACACACGAAAAGTAGGAAATTTATGCAATTCCTAAAATAAGGATTGTAGATACGAAAATAGGCGTGAAAAAAATGATGTGAGTACACGTGATGGTTCCCCAACTCAATACGGAGGTCCTCATAACGTTTTTTTAGAAAAAAATTTGGATGCTCGGGAGTCATATCCATGGGCTAATACACACGAAAAATAGAAAAAATTGTGCGATTTTTGAAAAAGGGGATATAAATGCGGAAATAGACGTGAAAAAAAAAAGTTTAAGTATACATGATGGTTCCTCAACTTAATACGGAGATCCTCATAAAGTTTTGTGTGCTCCGGGCACCAGATCCATGGCTAAATACACGCGAAAAATAGGAGAATTTGCGTCGCCGGCTAAAAAGGGACTATAAATGCGAAAATGGGGGTGAAAAAAAATGGTGAGAGTATACGTGATGGTTCCCGAACTCATATGGAGGTCCTCATAAAGTTTTTTGAATAAAAAATTGGGTGTTCTGGACGCCTGATCAATGGGCTAATACATACGAAAATAGGGAAATTTGTGTGATTCCTAAAAAAGGATGATAAATACATAAATGGGCGTGAGTATACGTGATGGTTTCCCAACTCAATACGGAGGTCCTCATAAAGTTTTTTGAGAAATTTTTTTTGGGTGTAACGGGCGCCAAATCCATGGGCTAATACACACGAAAAATAAAGGAATTTGCGTGATTGCTAAAAAAGGGGCTGTAGATGCGGAAATGGGAATGAAAAAAATGGTGTGAGTATACATGATGGCTCCCCAACTCAATACGGAGGTCCTCATAAAATTTTTTGAGAAAAAATATTTGGGTGCTCCAGGCGCCAGATCCATTGCTGATACACACAGACAATAGAAGAATTTGCGCGCTTGTTAAAAATGGGTTGTAAATAGGGAAATGGGAGTGAAAAAAATGGTTTGAGTATACGTGATAGTTCCCCAACTCAATATGTAGATCCTCATAAAGTTTTTTGAGAAAAAAATTATTGGTGCTCTGGACGCCAGATCCATGAGTTAACACACACGAAAAATAGGAGAATTTGCGTCGTCGGCTAAAAATGGGCTGTAGATGCGAAAATGGCAGTGAAAAAATGGTGTGACTATATGTGATGGTTCCTGAAATCATACGGAGGTCCTCATAAAGTTTTTTGAGAATAAAAAATTTTTGGTACTGCGAGTGCTAGATCCATGGGCTAATACACACGAAAAATAAGGTAATTTGCGCGAGTGATAAAAAAAAGGGACTGTAGATGCGGAAATGTGCATGAAAAATATGGTGTGGTATACATGATGGTTCCCTAACTAAATAAGGAGGTCATTATAAAGTTTTTAGAGAATAAAATTTTGGGTGCTCAAGGCGCCAGATCCGTGGGCTAATACACACGAAAAATTGAGGAATTTGTGTGATTGCTAAAAAAGGGGTTGTATATGCGGAAATGGGAGGAAAAAAATTATTTGAGTATACGTGATGGTTCTCCAACTCAATATGGAGGACCTCATAAAAAAATTTATGTGCTCCGGTCGCTAGATCCATGGGATAATACACACGAAATATAGAGTAAGTTACGCGATTGCTATACAAGGGGTTATAGATGCAGAAATGGGAGTGAAAAAAATTGTGTGAGTATCATGATGGTTCTCGAACTCAATACGGAGGTCCTCATAAAGTTTTTTGAGAAAAAACATTTTGGGTGCTCCAGGCGCCAGATCCATACACACGAAAAATTGGGGAATTTGTGTGATTTCTATAAAAGGGTGGTAGATGCGGAAATGGTCGTGAAAAAATGGTGTGAGTATACGTGAAGGTTCCTCGTGTCAATACGAAGGTCCTCATAGAGTTTTTTGAGAAAAAACATTAGGGCGTCCGGGCGCCAGATCCATGAGCTAATAATACGCACGAAAAATAGGGAAATATGCGCGATTCCTAAAAAAAGGGCCCTAGATGCGGAAATGGGCGTGAAACAAACGGTGTGAGTACACGTAATGGTTCCCCAACTCAATACGGAGGTCCTCATAAATATTTTTGGGTGCTACGGGCGCCAGATCCATTGTTTAATACACACGAAAAATAGAGAAATTTGCGCGTTTCCTATAAAAGGGGTTGTAGATGTGGAAATGGGAGTGAAAAAATGGTGTAAGTATACGTGATGGTTCCCGAACTCGATACGGAGGTCCGCATAAAGTTTTGTGAGGAAAAAAAATTGGGTGCTCCGGGCGCTAGATCAATGGGCTAATACACATGAAAAATAGGAGAATTTGCGTGATTCCTGAAAAGGGGTTGTAGATGCGGAAATGGGCGTGAAAAAAAATGGTGTGAGTATACGTTATGGTTCCCCAACTAATCACAGAGGTCCTCATAAAGATTTTTGAGATTTTTTTTTGGGTGTTACGGGCGCTAGATCCATGGGTTAACACACGAAAAATAGGAAAATTTGTGTTGTCGGCTAAAAAGGGGTTGTAGATGCAGAAATGGGTGTGAAAAAAATGGTGTGAGTATACATGATGGTTCCCAAATTCAATACGGAGGTCCTCATAAAGTTATTTGAGAAAAAAAATTTGGGTGCTCTGGGCGCGAGATCCATGGGCTATTACACACGAAAAATAGAGAAATTTGCGTGATTGCTAAAAAAGGGGTTGTAGATGCGGAAATGGGCCTGAAAAAATGGTGTGAGTAGACGTGATGGTTCCGCAACTCAATACAGATAAAGTTTTTTTAGAAAAAAATTTGGATGCTCCGGACGCCAGATCCATGGATATATATATATTATTGTTTAAAGACATTTGTATAACTATTAAAATTATACAATATAAATGTTAATAGTTATACCATTCCCAAATGTTTGTATAATGAAATATGTTATTTGTATATATCTTATTTAATTGTTCACATATACATTATGTTAAATAGTATCTAATGATCCATGTAACCAGTTTCAATGAAGGATTAGTTGTTAGAATCCATGACCAACTCAATATGAAAAATTTACATATATTATACTAATTATTACTAAATAATAACTACTACTATTACTTTTTTTCTAATTTACGTTGTAGAAGTTTATCACCATCACATGACTATTTGTTCCACGTAGATATGTTTCTAATTTAAGATATGTATTAGTGAGTTAGTATATATTTTTTTGGTAACTTATCGATATTTTGCTATTATATCTTTAAAAAATAGTGATAATTCATCTTTTTAAGAGGTTAAATTAGATATCATATCAAATACTAAGTTTTCATTTTTAATTTGGTAATTCAATAGTATAATATCAAATAGCAAAATATCATATTTTAAACGTGAAGGGGAAATAACTATTAAGATTGTGTGACTAAAAATAGAGAGAGATTTGTGAAGTGAAATAAGGAAAGGAAAAACATTGGTTGTGGGAGTTAAGATTTATGTATTCTGTTGGGGGTTTGGGAGTAAAATAAGAGATTTTAGAAAATTTTAGAACTGGTAGGGAATAATGGGAATTATGGAGAAAAAAAGGTGTATATATATAATTTATCCTAATATTATTTATTTAGGAGGTCCACAATGAGTATTATGTTTTTCATTAAGAAGAATAAAACTTATTTGGTAAAGTATTTTAATTATATTCAATAACCTTTAACTAAGGATTCTAATTAGATTCAGTAACCTTTAGGGCCTGTTTGGAAGGACACCCTGGTAATTGGTGTAATTACACTGTCTTGTCATGTTTGGAAGGACAGGTAATTACTTGGTCAGTAGGTAATTGGTGTAATTGGCAGGGGGTAATTACACTCTACAATTCACAGGCAGAGGCTGTGAATTGCTGGTAATTACATGGTGTAATTACCACCTGATTACTTTTTAATTTCTTTTTTTTATTTCTATTTTTATTTTTTTGTTTTAATTTTTTTTACTTCTATTATTTTAAGTTCTTTTTTAATTTTTATTATTCTAAAAATTTGCAAAAGTTTATTTTTTATTTTATATTATTATATTTCGTTTTCTTCTTGTTC
Organism: Solanum infundibuliforme; assembly: GCA_029582565.1. NCBI lineage: Eukaryota > Viridiplantae > Streptophyta > Magnoliopsida > Solanales > Solanaceae > Solanum > Solanum infundibuliforme. The sequence continues at coordinate 19,830 of JAJOOG010079079.1, forward strand.
TCAACCTTACTTTACGTGATTCTATGTAATTTTCTTGTATTATCTATTTCTTTATGCCATGCTTATTTTCTCATTAGCATAATTTTATTAGTATTCTAATTTTTAAATTAAAATAGAATTTATTGTTAAGTAAGGTTATAGACTTACGTTTTCTTTATTAAGAAAAAATAAAAATAAATCATATTTATTGCTATCTTGAAATTTGTTATAAGAGTATTATGTTAAATTTTTTGTTTTGAATTTATAACCTATGTTATATTTTCAGTTTCATTTGTTTTAGTAATATTGAATTTACATTGCACGTGATTTTTAATTAGACTTGATAGATTATATTCTTGTCAAACATTTAATAATTTATGACATTTTATTTATATATTATTCTTTTTATCAAACATGCATTTCACGATGTTCGTAGAAACTTCATACTTTTAGT
>JAJOOG010079080.1:0-35337 GCA_029582565.1 Solanum infundibuliforme
ATCGTTCAAAGTTCATAAGCTCCAAAACACAAAAACTCACCCCAAGACCAAACGAACGACCAGGTGACCGAACAGTCAGTCCCAGCAAGTCATAAATGACTTGGGGTCGCTAAAGGAATGCTCTAAACGACACAAAAAAGGCAAGACATAGAAATGACCATGAGGGTCATTACACCAACACACTTTGGGAAGAAACAGTCAGGTAAGACACTTAACTCTACTATTTCTACAATAACTATAATGATCTTGTTGTGCAGGATCAAACCAATAGCCAAGAAGAACAACAAAACCACCTTCACAATTTGATACATCAATAAAGGAAATACATTAACAAACAAAATAAAGGATGATTTGAATGAAGAACAACTAGACAAAGTTGAGAAAAATATAGTTGAGAGGTTCAAGAAGAGAGAAAGAGAAAGAAAAGCCTCAAGTAACAAACAAAATACCTCAACTATCACCAACCAAATATACAATAAAAGAGCAGCAACAAGCCAAAAACATAAAAAGAGAAAAAAATAAAAATTCAACCTAAAACAAATAATTAAATTATTTAACTCATATATATCCAATTCTTTTTCCCCCTTTTACTTCATCTCTACTCAAGTTGTTTGTACTGTATAACAAAATATAAAGAAAATGACACTAAAATACATAGAAAATGACTTCAGAAACAACCATCATAACAGCAACCTGGACATGTGATTCTGCCAATAGTGTGAAAATAAGCTGAGGTTTAGTAACAGAAAGAAGTAAACATCTGAGATTTTGTGCAGTGAATTATAGGATTGCGTTGAATGAATCATTTGTTGGGGTGACGAAAGATGTGGAGAAAGGAACACAATAATCATAATTCTGGCAAATACATTCATACAACTTCCCATTAAACGACGATATTGAAACATCTAAAAGAGCATACAAGCTAGAACATGAGTACAATAAGACTATGAGACATATTGAGAGCATAACAGAGAAGTTCAAGTATTCCATAGTTGATACTACAATTCTACAATGTGCTTTAGAATTAGCTTAGAGGAGTTTATATTGAAAGTTAAAACAATCTATTAACGATAGTTACTAACTCACTCAAATGCTTTCGAGTAGTAATTCCCTCTATCTCGGCTGCTGAATATGCCTAGGGTTCACGATTTTTGACACTTTCTTCCTATACCTTGGAATTTCAGCTATAACTTTTGATTTGTTCCATTCCAACAACCCTAAAGTAATCAATTCCTTCTTATTCTCCTCTTCTAAACACAAAACAAAAATTCAGTCAATTGACAAGAAGACTGTTTTTAGTACTAGATTATTAGTAGAGTAGCTACTTACTCTTGACGAAATCTGTATTAGGGAGTAGAGAATCGTAGGTATCGCCAGCTTCAGCTCTTTAGTTTTCAAAAAAAGACGACTTAGCTTCAGCTCAGTTCTTCAGAGAACTTCAGCTGGTACATTCAACATTTAAGAGAATAAAAAAATTACTGTCAAAGATAATCAGCCTATTTATACGTAATACAACTATGAGCTAGAGTCCTAAAAATCAACAAAATTTGTATCAACAACACAAGAATATCAAAACCCTAAGTTAAACTTTAAAATTTCAAAGATGCACAAGAATATCAGAACCCTAAAGCTAGAATTTAGACTTTTAAAGATAGATTTTCTTACCTGATAAACTCTATTCCAACAACCCTAAATCTTTAAGACGTGAGGCAAGTTCATCTGTGAAGCATTTTGTTCAATTTTCAACAAGAAATCTGATGGAACAACTCTTCAACAAGGAATCTGTGAGGAAATCGTGTTCTTCAGTTCTTCAATCTCCAACAAGGAATCTGCGAGATGAAAATGGTGTTCTTCAGTTCTTCTTCAGAGAAAGCGTATTGTTCTTTAGTTATTTAGCTGAAAATCATGTTCTTCAGCTGAAGTTTGACGGAAATTTGTGAGGGAAATCGTACGTGTTCTTCAGTTCTTCTTGAGAGAAAAGCCAATTTCTTCAGTTCCTCAGCTGAAAATCGCATTCTTCACTTTAGTTTGAGGGAAATGGAAACTTCAGCTGAAGTTTTAGGCAAATAGTACTTTATTTTTAATAACCTTTAATGTTTTATTTTTTTTGCCCAATAAAAATTGGAGGGAGAACAAGTTTTAATGTAAAAATGTTGGAGGGAATATAATATTTTAGTGAAAACACTAAGACCACATTTGTAATGTGTTGTTTTTATAATTATAAAAATAGGACACTTTAAAAGTGTGGCCATTTATATAAATAGTTGTTGCCAATTATAACAACACTTATAAAGTGTAGCTTCTACCATTAAAGAGTACACTTTATAAGTGTTGCTAATATTATTGAAGCTAAAAGTTTAAAACTTGGGCTACGCATTAAAAGTGTCCCCAAAAGTATTTTAGGCAACACTTTACAAGCGTTGTCCAGATTTAGTGTGGTCGTAGGCCTAAAATGGTGTAGTGCATTGATTTTGGGCTTTGAATAGCAAGGTATGAAAGGTTTCTTCAATGGTTTCCATTCACTCATTTATCCACAAAGATTTCTCAATTCTCCAAGTTCAATTTCATTAAATTGATTAGGTTTTCATTCAATTCTTCATGGGTTCTAATTGTATTGATTCAATTGTTTGATTTTGATCTTATTATTATTGTTTTAACTCAATTACATGTTTTTCAATTGATTTCACATGAACTCATGCATTGATCATGATTTTTGACTATGAACTCTTAAAGACATGAATTGATGAAAGAACAATGAATCTATGACTGATGTTTTCATGAAGTTGTGCATGATTTATGAAAAGGAATGTTTTATGATGTAGGCTGCTTAAAGATAAGCATCAATGAAATTGTGAATGATTTTCTCACATTACGAAATCATGACTGGTGAAAGATTTCCTCACACGTGGTTTAAGGAGCTACTCTATGATGTTTTAAGCTTGGATTAGTAGCTTAATTGTACTTCTCCAAGTATGATTATATGTTAATGTTATGACTACTCCATTGGGATTTTACTTAGCTCCGAGAAGATATTAAGATGGAGGCTCTCCCGTTAGTAGAGGTCAAGTCTTTAGAAGCAATCTCCTTGTTCCTATCTACGTGCCTCTGTAGTATTTTTCTTAAGTGGCATAGCTAGTGGATCCACGTAAGCTATAAGTTTAAGGTATTTACCTTATAAATAAAGGACATCTCTTTTCGGTGTGGAAGGAAGACACCGGATTCTATGTTATAGCTCACGTGGTCTATGTTGGTTAATGGTAAATATCACACAAAATAATCTATGTTTCTCCAAGGATTTTATGAAGCATTCAATGAGATTCTAAGATGCATTGACCATGTTCATGATCTTTGACGATTCATTAAAGGTTTACTATGTTTAACTTGGTCGTGAATTTCATATTTTCCTTTATGTTCTCTTATGATCATGTTTCATATGTTTATGCATATCCCTCATACTTGGTACATTTCATGTACTAATGCATACTTGTGCCTACATTGTTTAATGTAGAGTGTGATGTTTCCTCTCCTTCCGCTCGTGGCTAGTTGGTTATCATTTAATGTTCGTAGAGTTTGTCACAACCCGAGCCTACACCCTGGACATAGCCGACACTCGAGAACTATTGTTGGTCCCCAAGTGAACCCTCATCCTGGCTGACTACAAGCGGAAGACTAACTCAAGCATACAAAGCTTAAAAAGTAAATAAAATTCATGAAACTTACAAATCTTTAACTCAAATGAATAACTCTGAATAAAAATAGAATATTCAACTAGCCAACAACAGGCAACTCCAGTGTTTAATACATTGAGAAAAGACATAAATTGACACTTGAAGTTGTCTCGAATTTTTAAAAAGAAACTTTAACTATGCGATTGTCCTATTACCCCGTAAAACTTTTAAATACCTTTGTAAATAGACCAATTTTCTAGATTTTCTCATCAATCTCAGATTTTGAATATGTGTGTGATGCACACTCTCTCTTTAATTAATTATTTTAATTTAATATTAATAAAATACGGGTTTAACCCGACCCGAAATATTGAGCTTGCAACTTCAATAGTATGAACTTGATTCAAATTTCCGTTGGATAATTTTTTAGAATCGTCCAAAAATTGAATCTAAATTTCTTCAACTAAGACTTCTCCAATTTTCTTATTCTTAACCCTAATTTGCAAATTTGATTTGTTAGGAAGCTTATCGATTGGGGTTTTTGTTGTGTTACGTTCATTATGGTGCTCATTTTAGCATTGCTCGTTGCTTGGAAATTTCGTCGGAGCTCCATCGTCGGTATTATGATTCTTTAGTCCATTTTGAATGAGCTTTTACTATTAGGTATGTTAGGACGTGGGGAACTTGTTTTCTTTGACAACTTTTTGGTACAAAATTAAAGAACTTCGTAAGGGATACATTTCATCATCCTTAAGAGCTTAAGGCTACGCATCTATCAACAAAATGTGTGAATGAGAGGAAAACAACTTATTTCCCTATAGTAGAATTAAAACTTCATTATCAATTTTTAGTGAGCTCATTGGGATTGTTGTTTGTTAATTCCCCTCACCTGCACAAGGGAGTGTTAAGCCACAACAACAACAAAAAGAGGTAGAATTGGGGAAGATGACATATTTGAAGAATAAGTAACTAAATAATAAAGAAAGATTTGACACTTGGCGTTTTTTAATTCATTTTTGGAAATAAAAGTTTCCATTCACGCGCTTCAGTTGTGTGAAAACAAACATAGGGAGAAAAAGGATCAAAATATTCTATTTATAAAGGTATTTAAAAGTTTTGTGGGGTAATAGGACACTCGCATAGTTAAAGTGTCTTGTTGAAAATTCGCGACAACTTCAGGTGTCACTTTATGTCTTTTCTCTAATACATTTAATAAGATAAATGAAACAAACTTCTCAAACTCTACTATCTATCTATGAAACCTCTAAATGACAAAGATGAAAGTCGGGACAAGACCCATGACATCCTAACAACTGATATAACTGAAAGGTAAATAAAATCCTCTGGAAGCAAGGAGGCTCACCATAGCTAACTCAAACTCCATGTGGTATCAACGAAGATCCTGTTGATGATCTTGAATACCTGAATCTGTATCATGAAAGGAAGCAGGCCAAATGGCTCAGTACATGGAATGTACGAGCATGTAAGGGCAATTCTAAAGCATAACATAAGCTTGAAACTTGATAAAACGGCAAATATACTTACCTATTCTCAAACTTACTTAACTCAAGGAATACTCAAGGATACTCAAAACTACTCAAACTTACTCAACTCAGAAGTACTCAAGGATAAGATACTCAACTCAGTAATAAGGTTCTCAACTCAATGAAATGGGGTTCAACTCAAGATAAGGTGCTCTACTCATTGAAGCACAGTTCAACTAAAGATACTCAACTCGAAGGTACTCAACTCTAAAGACTTGATTCATGATACTCAAGGATAAAGCAATAGTAAAAGATGCAATATACATGGAGAGCTATAAATCTGCAGATAGCAACTCAATGTATTTAAAAATACAATAATACTCAATGTGTATATAAAAATACAATATAACTCTGTGGAAGTTTCTCTAACCGACGACCACCACTATGAGCCTAAGTGATGATACATCATCTTGCCCACACTACCAGAACTGTCCTATACTTTATCGTCATATAGAACGCCTTAACTAAGTGGATCCACTAGTCTATGCTAAAAAGCACTAAGGAGTCATCTAAAAAGTATAATCCTTTCTACCCATAATGGCTACATGGTTTATGGAGACTTAAGTTATTATGAACTTGCGTCCCCATATCGGTGCTCAAAACTACTCCCAAAATATACTCAGCTCATATGTTTTAAAAACAAAGCTCTTTCTGTGATTTGAGATAATTACTCAAAAACTAGCTCAAACGCTCTCTTGGAAATCAATACTTCCTTTCTTGTTCAAATGTGAAAAGATTTTAACTCTTGGGAATACTTAGTTCTCGTATAATCTTTGAAGAAATGAACTTTACCCTTACTCTTTACTAAACTCAAAGCTTAAGTCTTAAAACAAAGTTAAATTGTTTGTAAAAGAATTCTTAAAATATGGTTCATTTTGAATTATGGACGTGAACAACTCAACGCAAGGTTTTCAATAACTATAGATAGAACTCAATACTTGGAACTCAAGAACTTCAATGATACTACTCCTCTCAAAGGTACTCAACTGATGGAGTTCATGTGGAAGTTATGGGCATGAACGACTCGACTCAAGGGTCAAAATATCAATAAGGAACTCATGTATACGACTATTCTCATTCTTATACTTACTTAGTCAAAATGTAACTCAAATCGATGGTGGATCTCAAAGGATTCACAATTGAACTCACAAGCTTCCTTGAACTCTACTCTTAACTCTCTTGAATGTGAATTAGGAATTCAAGAGTTATGGTTCATGCTATGAAGCATATCGTGATGACAAAATAGACTCATGAATACATTCTCCTCACTCTCATACTCACTTGCTCAAGTCTTGAAACAAGTTATTAGAAATTGTAGAAGACTCCTTAAAGGACTCGAAGGGACTTTCTCAATAATGTTTGAGAGAACTCTCAAGACTTGACTCCCAACTCTACCTTGAATGTGATTTATGAATTCAAGGTTGTGATTTGTGATAGGAAAGATATCGTGATGTTTAGGAGTTTTTTTAGATAGTTAAACATGAAAAATGATCAAGAAATCACTGTTTGGAAGCAAGTCCGCGACGCGGAGATGCATTTAATTATTTGGTCATGAAATAATTTTGAGGTAGAACAGTTTGTGACCACTCCGTGACGCGGAGAAAATTTTGTCAATCCTGAGGAATAGGTCTGCGATGCGGACCTGGTACCCAGATTTCCTCGACTTATTCCTTCTTCATTTTCTAACCCCAATTCGCTTAAATTCGATTCTTTTTCTCAATCCTCTATAGATTCAAATAGCCAACACATGTACACAAGATTCTAACTCAAAACAACTCTAACAATCGACCTTAAACTCTCAAGAACTCCTCAATCTCATCCCAAATTCAAGAACGAAAGCAATTCAAGAATACAACTCAAGAACATCAAAGTCTCAATCTTTTAGGACGAATTTAATGCTGAAACTAACATATTTGGTGTGTGGGTGAACAAACCCAATACTATGGAAGCTTATATATTTGTTAGGGATCAAACCCATGGCGAAAATCAGTAAGAGAACGCAAGGCTCTCGACGAACGCTTTGATACTCTCCTCTTTTCTCCTTTTTTCTCTTCTTTTCTCTTCTTTTCTCTGCTTGAACTCTCAACTAAAACCCTAGGCGTATATTAGGATTATAAAACTGAATCTAATCAGATTAGACCCCTAAAACTTTACTAAAAACACTACTAAAGAACTATTAAAACATAACGGGCGGCGTCGCTACAAAAAGCAATGCCAATTGCCACACTGTCCGTTACTCTTGAAGAAAAATAATTTTAAAAAAAATTATTTTACAAAAAGCGAAGGACATCATCTCTTAATTTGTTGCTTTATTTCACAGATTTATGCGCCAAATAGATATATAATTAATAAATAATTATTAAAAATAGTTAGAGACGTTGTCCGTCGCTTTTTATTATAAATAATTATTTATAAATTTAAATATAACCACGCCGTCCGTCGCTTTTTATTAATATTAACTGGTTAATTATTTTTTAAAGAAGCGACGGACAGCGTCTCTTTGTCCGTCGCTTTTGGGTCAAAATACTGGTCAAATACTTAATAAAAAGTGACGAACAATGTTTCTTAGTACGTCGCTTTCTGGTCAAAATGTTGGTCAAATAATTTTAAAAAAGCGACGGACAAAGAGAAGATGTTCGCCGCTTTTGTTAAATTATCTAAAGCCCAGACGCGAAATTCCACATTTTTCCATCTCTCTCTTCTCTTCCTTCTCTCTTCCTCTCTCTAGATGCCGCCGCTGCCCCACTCCATTGCAGCGCTTCCAACCCCTACCCCACTCCATTGTCTCAACATTGTCTCCTTCTACTTTAATTAAAGGTTAGGGTTTCATGAAATTATTTTTAATTTTTTTCAATTTGAGTTAGATTTGATTTTGTAAATTAGTGTATTGAATTTGTTTTTTATTGATTGTTAGTTAGTTAGTGAATGATTTAGGGTTTTTATTTTAGTTAGGATTGATTGATTGTTAGTGAGTGGAGTGTTAATTTGAAGTTAGATGAATTGAAGTTAGATTTAGAACTTGAACTTGAAATTTGAATATAACTAATTAATTCTTGAGTTAGAATTTTATGTATAACTAATTTTAGAAATTGGATATATATGATGAATTTAATTAGAAGTTGAAGTTGTTGAACTTAATTAGAACTTGAATATAACTAATTATTCTTGGCTTAAAATTTTATATATAACTAATTTTAGAGATTATATGAACTGGAATTCAGAAATTGAATTTGAACTTAGAATTTGAATATAACTAATTTTTGGATTGGAAGTTTATATATAACTAAGTTTAGAAATTAGTTATGAACTTGAATTTAGTTATTGAACTTGAACTTTAATATAATAACTAGCTAATTTTTGGATTTGAAGTTTATGTATAACTAATTTTATATGAACTTGAAGTTTGAACTTAGAACTTAATAACTAATTTTTGATGACCTCAATTAATTAGAACTTAATAATTGAACTTTAAAGTACTTATTAAAAACTTATTGACCTTAATTTATTTGAACTTAATTATAACTTTCAACTTAATTTATAATAACTTGAACTTAATTAGAAATATAGGTAAATATTTGAAAGCTTAAACTTAATTAAAATTGATGGATTAATTAAGCTTGAACTTTGTAGATCTTGAGATGTAGTATTTATGAACTAATTAATTAGGTATATAAGTAATAATAAATATATATTAACAATATAAATTAGTTTAATGTAGTAAAATTATTATTAAATTGAATTTATAATATACTTGAATATCTATATTTTTGTAGATGGATCATCGTTTGTGGATGTATAATATGCATTATGAAACTGGTGCTAGTTTGAAACCTGAGTTTATTGACGGTGTTAGAGATTTTATTAAACATACAATGACACTTGACATTTTCAAGAATAATGGATTGGTTAGGTGTCCTTGTAGTGCATGTAGGTGCTTAATTTTTTTTGAACCAGATACAGATATGGTTCATTTGTACCGTAATGGATTTAAGCCTAGATATTTTGTATGCATTGATCATGGAGAAAGAGATGGATTGAAAGGTATGTTTTATAACTCGATAACTGTGGATGAATACAATATGCTTGCACCACATGGCCAAATTAGGGTTGAACATGATAGGGTTCATGAAATGATATGATGCTTTCGGGGTTCAATGTGGGATGGAACCCGAACAATATTTTGATAAAGCTCCTAATGAAAAAGCAAGACGCTTCTATGATCAATTAGAACAGTCTAGTCATCCACTATGTGAAGGCAGTCCACATTCTGCCCTGTCAGTTGCGGTTAGATTAATGAATATTAAATCAGATTGGAATGTTCCTAATGCGGCTATGGACTCAATGGTTGATCTTTTGGGTGAACTAGTTAATACGGAGTTTAACATACCTAAGAACTTGTATCAGGCAAATCATTTGGTTTCCAAGTTAAGATTGACGTTGATAGAATTCATTGTTGTGTTAATGGCTGCATGTTGTTTTACAAGACTGATAGTGAATTAGAAAATTGTAAGTTTTGTCGATGTGCTCGTTATAAGAGGACTCCGTCTGGAAATATGGTCCCAGTTAAGGCGATGCATTATCTACCTCTTATTCCTAGGTTAAAGAGGTTGTATGCATCGATGAGGTCTGCCCCACATATGAGATGGCATCGTGAATATAGAAGGCCACCGGGTGTCTTGTCTCATCCATCTGATGGTGAAGCATGGTAGCATTTTGATAATGTATATCCTGATTTTGCTAGAGAACCAAGAAATATTAGATTAGGGATGTGTGCATATGGCTTCACACCATTCTCTAATGATGCTTCGCCTTATTCATGCTGGCAAGTATTTCTTACTCCGTATAATATTCCTCCTAAAATGTGCATGACCAGTCCCTACATCTTTCTAAGTTGTGTTATTCCATGTCCCCGTAATCCAAAAAGTTTGATCGATGTCTATCTACAACTATTGATAGATGAGCTCAAACAATTGTGGTTTGATGGCGTTTTGACTTATGATATATCAACTAAGCAAAATTTCGTTATGCGTGCTTCTTTAATGTGGACTATTAATGATTTTCTGGCAAACAAAATGTTGTTTCTTGGATGACAGTTGGAAAGCTAGCATGTCCGTATTGCATGGAAAATAGTAAGGCATTCACTTTAAAGCATGGCAGAAAAAATACATGGTTTGATTGTCATCGCCAGTTCTTGCGAGTGGACCATGAATTTGGAAAGATGAAAAATGCATTTAGGAAAAATAAGATTGAAACTGACCCCCCACCTCCATTATTCACAGGGAATCAAATTTAGGAGAGAGTTTCTCAATTACCTAAAGTTACAGAAGCTTCACCTTCTAGACTTCCTAGATATGGTGTGGAACATAATTGGACCAAACAAAGGATATTTTGGAAGTTGCCGTATTGGAAGCTCAATCTGCTACGACATAATCTTGATGTGATGCACATTGAAAAAAATTATTTTGACAATTTATTTAACACAGTGATGGATGTTAAGGGTAAGCCAAAAGACAATCCGGAAGCTAAAATGGACATAAAGGAATATTGTAGGAGAAAAGAGTTATGGCTGCAGGAATTACAGAATGGTAAAATTGTTTAGCCCAAAGCCAGCTTTTCATTCACATTTGATGAGAAACATGAAATAATTGAGTAGGTTAAAAATTTGAGGATGCCGGAGGGCTATGCTTCGAATTTAGGAAAGCAGGCAGATATGAATGAAGGAAAATTGATAGGTATGAAAAGTCATGATTGTCATGTGTTCATGGAAACTTTAATTCCTATTGCTTTTAGCCATCTACCCGAAAGGATATGGAAACCAATCACAAAGATACGTCTTTTTTTTAGAGATTTGTGTTCTGGAAAGTTATTGGAGAGTAGTTTAGAAAGGATGGAGGAAAATATTCTTGTTAATCCTACTAAGTTGGAGAAGATATTTCCATGTAGTTTCTTTGATGTGATGGAGCATCTTTCAATTCACCTTGTACAAGAGGCCCACCTCGGAGGTTCAGTTCAAACAAGATGGATGTATCAATTTGAAATATTCACTAAGTTATATATATTCACCAAGTCTTTTATTAACATATATATACATATATACATCCATTTGAAATAATCACATGTAGATCGTTTCTCGGTCCATACTCAGCAGCATCAGTGGTGAGTCTTCATACTTAGAGGAAAATAGACATGTTTTCAGATTTAGTATTGTATTTCAGTTTCAGTTTTGCTAGGGTTAGCTTGGGGCATGTCTGAGCAACTTTAGTCAGTTAGAGGCTTTTTCAGACATAGTTTTAGATTCAGCTTTAGCACTTGAGTGATTATTCATTATCATAAAACTCTTGTTCAGTATTTATATATGCAAACCAGATTTTGGTATTCCCCACTATTAGTTATCTCATTTTTTAGCTTTCACATAATATTTCTTTATTCAGTTGTTTCCAGTATGCTTATGATATGCCAGGAACAGGGTTAGCTTTGGGTCACTCGTGATCCCAGGTCCCGTTTACGTCAAGGAGTAGCCTCGGGGCGTGAAAAACTTGATATCAGAGCATTAGGTTTAGGATTCCTACGATGTCTAAAAGCCTCACTAAGTAGAGTCTCTTTCATGGGTGTGAAGTGCACCACATCTAATGACAGAGAGGCTGCGAAGTGTTTTAGGAAAACTTCTCTTTCTTTGCTAGTCTTATCGTGCGTAAGGTGTGATCCAATTTCTCGTTTCTAATCCATCATTCTGTGTTTCAGCCTCATAGAGCTTACACAAGGAATGCTAATGCCCACAACGCTAACGCAATTCCTCCAGTCCCAGACCATGAGGTTTCGAATGCGATCCATTTTTTGGCTCAGAGTGTAGCCAACAAGAACAATCAGCAGGTCCCAGTTCCTACTAATACCAATGTTGGGTCAACTGCAGCTAGAGTTCGAGATTTTGTTATGATGAATCCGCCTGAGTATTTAGGGTCGCAAGTAGGTAAGTCCCCCAGAACTTCATTGATGAAGTTAGGAAAATCTTTGGAGTGATGCAAGTGATTAGAAATTTTAGGGTAGAGTTGGCATCCTTCCAGCTTAAGGATGTAGCTCACATTTGTCTCACTCAGTGGAAAGAAAACAGGGGTGCGGATGCAACTCCTGTGACTTGGGAGTATTTTACTAGAACTTTTCTGGACAGTTTCTTCCCGGGAAGGTTGAGGGAGGCTAAAGCTCAGGATTTTATGAATTTGAGATAAGGTTCAATGTCAGTCTAAGAGTACGGACTTAAGATCACCCAACTCTTTAGGTCTGCTCCACATATGGTTGTTGATCCAAGGGAACAAATGACTAAGTTTCTATTTGGGGCATCCAACTTGGTGAAGATAGAGTGCAGGAACACTATATTTTTAGAAAGATAGAGTGCATGAATGCTATATTGCTAGAGGATATGCATATCTCTAGGCTCATGACTCATGTTGAGCAGGTTGAGGGAGATAAGCTTAGGGAAATGGCTAAGGAAAACAAGAAAGCTAGAACAGGGAACTATGAATACTCTCAGTAGAAATCGGGTGGTGGAAATTGCTCACAGTTTTAGCAAAGATCTTTAGCCCCAACACCTTCATCAGTTAGTGCTCCATCCCCTAGGATTCGACAGGATCAGAATTGTAGGGTACCAGGCTCTAAGTCTCAAGGGAGTGTTTCAGGAAATAGGACCTACCCAACTTGTCCAAAGTGTGGTAACAACCATCCGAGCGAGTGTTTTGCAGGAAAGGAAGGATGTTTTGGGTGTGGTCAGTCTGGTCATAGGTTGAAAAATTCCCTTTCTACTAGGTAGGGGCAAGGAGGTAACAACAATAGGCCCAGTCTACAACTCCAACAGCACCAGCACGTTGCCTAACTAAGCAAGGTGTGTTATCTGGTATAGGTGGTGGTCAGCGCCAGAATTGGTTGTATGCTCTCCAAGATCACCAGGACCAAGAAAATTATCTTGATGTGGTCATTGGTACGTTACGATTCTTTCATTTAGATGTTTATGCATTGTTAGATCCAGGGGCTACTCTTTCTTTTGTAACTCTTTATATAATAGTAAACTTCAGTGTCAGTCCAGAAACTCTTTCAGAACACTTCTCAGTGTCTACTGCAGTTGGTGACCTAGTTATAGCTAAACGGGAATACAGAAATTGCCCTATTACAGTTTCTCAGAAAGTCACCTCAGCAGATCTTGTAGAGTTAGAAATGGTAGATTTCAGTATCATTCTAGGCATGGATTAATTATATTCCTGTTATGCCTCAATCAATTGTAGAACTAGGATCGTTCGGTTTCCATTTCCAAATAAGCAAGTCTTAGAATGGAAGGGTAGTAGCTCATTCCCTATGGGTCGATGCATTTCTTACCTTAAGGATAGAAAGATGATTTCCAAAGGGTATGTCTATCTTCTTGTTCAGGTTAAGGATTCAAACTCTGAAACCCTAACTCTTGAGTCATTTCTAGTAGTAAATGAATTTCTAGAAGTGTTTCAAGAAGATCTTCCCGGAGTACCTCTCCACAGTGAAATCGACTTCGGAATTGATCTCCTTCTAGATATCCAGCCTATTTCGATTCCTCCTTATTGAATGGCTCCAGCTAAGCTTAAGGAATTGAAAGAACAGTTGAAATACCTTCTAGATAAGGGCTTCATCAGACCTAGTATCTCTACATGGAGTGCTCCAGTGTTATTCGTGAAAATGAAAGATGGTGCTCTCAGGATTTTCATTGACTATCCGAAGTTAAACAAAGTCACAATCAAGAATAAGTATCCCATTCTGAGGATTGATGATTTGTTTGACCAACTTCAAGGTGCTAGTTGCTTTTCTAAGATAGACCTCTGATCCGGCTATCATCAGCTCAGAGTCAGAGATAGTGATATTTCAAAGACATCCTTTAGAACTCAGTATGGTCACTATGAATTTGTAGTTCTGTCTTTTGGACTAACTAATGCTCCTGCAGCTTTCAAGGATTTAATCAATAGGGTGTTCAAGCAGTATATGGACTTGTTCGTCATCGTCTTTATTGATGATATCCTCAGTTACTCTAGGAATAAGGAGGAGCATGCGACTCATTTAAGAGTTGTTCTGCAAACTCACAAAGATCGTCAGTTATTCGCTAAGTTCAGCAAATGTGAGTTTTGGTTACAATCAGTTGCTTTCCTTGATCATGTGGTATCTAGCAAAGGGATCCGAGTGGATTCTCAGAAAATAGAGGCAGTGAAACAATGACCCAGACCCACCTCTCCAATAGATATCAGAAGTTTCTTGGGTTTGGTTGGCTACTACAGGAGACTTGTTGAAGGATTTTCATCCATAGCTTCCCCATTGACTAAGTTGACTAAGAAACAGGTTAAGTTTCAGTGGTCAGATGAGTGTGCGAAGAGCTTCTCAGAACTAAAGACTAGGTTGACTATAACTCTGGTCTTGACTCCACCAGATAGTTCAAACGGTTATATGATTTATTTTGATGCATCCAAGGTCAGCCTAGGTTATGTGTTGATTCAGCGAGGTAAGGTCATAGCTTATGCTTCTAGACATCTTAAGGTACATGAGAAGAATTACCCAACTCATGACCTTGAGCTTGCAGTCGTAGTATTTTCCTTAAAGATTTGGAGACATTACTTGTATGGTGTTCAAGTAGATGTGTAAAGATCATAAGAGTAGTCAGTATGTGTTCACCAAGAAAGAGTTGAATCTTTGCCAGAGGAGATGAATTGAATTCCTCAAGGACTATGACATAATTGTGCTTTACCATCCTGGTAAGGCCAATGTAGTAGTTGATGCTCTTAGCAGACTGTCTATGGGTAGTGTAGCACATGTTGGGGATGAAAAGAAACAATTAGCAAAAGATGTTCACGGGCTTGCTCGCTTAAGAGATGGTCTTACGGACTTGTCAAATGGTGGTGTGATAGTTCAAAATAGATTTGAATCTTTATTGGTAGCGAAGGTTAAGGAAAAACAAGACAGTGATCCTATACTGCTCCAGTTGAAAGGTGAAGTTCATCAGCAGAAAGTTGAGGTTTTCTCCCAAGGGGAAAATGGTATACTTCGTTACCAGGGTCACGTATGTGTTCCTAAGGTGGGTGGGTTGAGGCAGCAAATCCTTACCAAAGCCCATAACTCCAGGTATTCTATTCATCCAGGTTCCACTAAGATGTACCGTGATCTGCGGGAAGTCTTTTAGTGGAACGGTATGAAGAGAGATATAGCAGATTTTGTGGCTAAGTGTCCTAACTGTCAATAGGTTAAGAGAGAACATCAGAAACCAGGAGGTATGACTCAAGAGATTAACATTCCTACATGGAAGTGGGAAGTGATAAACATGGACTTCATTACGGGTTTACCTTGTACCCGCAAACAACATGACTCCTTTTAGGTGATAATGGACAGAGTTACTAAGTCCGCTCACTTCTTTTCTGTCAAGACTACAGATTCAGTGGAGGATTATGCTAAACTCTACATTAATGAGATAGTTAGGTTGCATGGGGTTCCCTTGTCGATCATTTCAGATAGAGGTCCTCAGTTTACCTCTTATTTTTGGAAATCATTTCAGAAAGGTCTTGGTACTCAGGTAAATCTTAGTACAACATTTCATCCGCGGACAGATGATCAGGCGGAGCATACCATTCAGACCTTAGAGGACATGTTGAGAGCTTGTGTGGTCGATTTTAAGGGTAGTTGGGATGATCAACTATCTCTTATAGAGTTCGGCTACAATAATAGTTATCACTCCAGTATTCAGATGGCCCCTTATGAGGCACTATATGGGCGTAGATGTAGATCTCCGATTGGTTGGTTTGAAGTAGGTGAAGCAACATTGATTGGTCCTAATTTGGTTCATGAGGCAAATGGCAAAAGTTCAACTCATCAGAGATAGACTTAAGACAACTCAAAGTCGTCAAAAGTTCTATGTAGATGTAAGGAGAATGTACTTAGAGTTTGAAATCAATGATTGGGTTTTCCTAAAAGTGTCACCTATGAAGGTGGTGATAAGATTTGGCAAGAAAGGAAAGTCCAGTCCTAGTTAAGTAGGTCCTTACAGAATCCTGAAAAGGGTTGGAAATGTGGCTTATGAGCTAGAGTTGCCAGCAGAACTAGATGTGGTTCATCGAGTCTTTCACATTTCCTTATTGAAGAATTGTGTGGGTTATCCGCCGTCAATAGTACCATTAGAGAGTGTGGCTGTGAAAGATAGGTTCACGTATGAAGAGGTGCCAGTTGAGATTCTTGACCGTCAGGTTCGTATGTTGAGAAATAAAGAGGTCGCTTCAGTTAAGGTTTTGTGGAGGAGTCATTCCGTAGAGGGAGCTACTTGGGAAGCAGAAGCAGCCATGAAGGCCAAGTATCATCATCTCTTTTCTTCCGATTCCATTCCAGCTTATGGTAATAGTTCCTCTCCTGTCTCTTAGTTTACTCTTGTGTAAATTCAATCCTAGTATCATGTTCCTTCAGTACTCTTGCATTTTTAGCATGTTTGCATGTTTTTGGAACTCAGTTTAGTCATATATTAGTTTCTACTACTTAGTGGTAGGGATTGCATCTCCTTCCCTCCATACTCAGCTAGTTTAGACTTTATTCGAGGACAAATGTTCCCAAGGGGGAGATAATGTAACACCTCAAATTCGAGAAAGGGAAATTTTTTAGATTTTCAGAAGTTGCAAGTGCCACAGATGGAGGCCACCTACTGTCCATAGGTTGACCCACGGACCGTAGGTAGGGTTCGTGGTTGGTCACCTCAACTCGCCCCCCAAGAACCCCCAGAATTTTTAGTCAAAGTCTTGACCAACGGTAGGACCTACGGACCGTAGGTGGGACCACAGTCTGTGGTCTAGGTCTGTGGTTTAGATCCCAGTTCCAAAATCTCTAAAAGCCAAATGATGACTGACAGGATGGGCCGTCAGTCAACCTACAGTCCATCGGTCAGGCCCATCGATGGCCCCGTCATATTTTAAGTTAGGGTCATTTTAGTCTTTTTCCCTATGTGTTGGACACCTAAACTACGTCGTTTAACCTCTAAACTACGTAGTTTTGGTTAGTTTAAGCCTAGTAACTTAGTCAAAACTTACCCTAAGCGATTCATTCACCAAAAATTCATCAAACTTAGAGCAAAAGAAGAAAAAATAGTTGACCAAACCCCCTCAAGAACATTCAGCAGGCTTTCTTCCGTACCACCCCCGAAATCGAAAGATTTATCCGTGAAATTCGTCACCAGGTATATGGTATTTCACTAGTGGATTCCTTTCATCCACTAGGTCCCTAGAATTTAGTCAGATTCTTGATTCGCTATATCTTTCTTAGACATAGGGTTTCTAAAACCTTAGATATTAGTTGTGATTTAGCTGTTAGAGTATTCCAAATCAGGTTATCATGTTTTTGTGGAATCGTTGCTTAATTGTTTGCATGAAACTCAGAACCCTAGTTGTGTAGATTCTCTTAGTTCATGAATTACACATTCTAGGTCATTTAATCATATATACATGCTTTAGTTTTTGAATGTCATATTATCAGTATATATTTGTTACATTCTAAGATTTGTATGTCAGTATTTTGAGCTATTCAGCATTTCAGTATTACAGTTATGTGTGTCAGATATACATATTCAATTGGGAGTAGTCTTAGCATCGAGTGTACTAGGGTTTCAGCGTACCCTCATAGTCCTAGAACTATGTGCCCTTGTAGGTTAAGTCCCCTCTGTGGGCATCAGTTTTAGTGATCACGCCAGTCATGCATTTATACCCCTAACAGGGTATATCGGGCCCTTCAATGAGGTGTATACATTGGACACCAAGGCTGGCTCACATGGTGGTTATGTTGGTTGTTAGTAGCTCCCAAAGCCGGACTTTAGTGTGTTTGACCAGGTTTTCAGTTATACTTCAATATTCAGTGTCAATATGTCATGTTAATAATTAATACTTGGTCATTACATTCAGTTAAGTTCTTTCAGTTATAATTCAGTATTTACGTTATGTTATTGTTTAGTTATGCTTTGTTCAACTTATATGTTTGTTCAGTTCTATCCTATATTATGTATGCTCAGTACATTCCAAGTACTGACGCATACTCTGCACTATATCCTTTCATGATGTAGGTTCAACTCCTCAGCATTTAGATTACGCGTAGATCGGTTCTCGATCCATACTCAGTAGCATCAGTGGTGAGTCCTCATACTTCGAGGACAATAGACATGTTTTCAGATTTAGTCTTTCATTTCAGTTTCAGTTTTGCTAAGGTTGGCATGGGGCATATCCCAGCAACTCTAGTCAGTTAGAGGCTTTTTTAGACATAGTTTTAGATTCAGCTTTAGCATTTGAGTGATTATTCAGTATCACAAAACTCTTATTCAGTATTTATATATTCTGACCAGGTTTGGGTATTTCCCACTTTTAGTTATCTCATGTTTTAGGTTTCGCATAATATTTCTTTATTCAGTCATTTTCAGTATGCTTATGATATGCAAGGAACAGGGTTAGCTTAGGGTCACTCGTGATCCTAGGTCCCGTGTTACATCAAGGAGTAGCCTCGGGGCATGACAATATGATTGAACAAGTGAAACGTAAATGAACCCTTTAAAGAGAAATCATAAGTTATGAACAAGGTAAATCCATACTTAAAAACCATAGGAAAAGATTTGATAAAACATTTGAAGAAAACATAGTTCATGTGTGGAATATTCACCGTTAATCGATAATAAAATCATGTGAGCTACAACATGGAATCTAGTGTAACCCTCACACCGAATAGGAGAGTCCACTTGGTTTGTATCATTCATATGGCTAAGGTGGATCATTAGCGAGGTCATTTAAGACAATCCTACATGACCATGTAGTTTGGGACAAGCGAATTGCTACTAAAGACCAAACATCTACTAATAGTAAGGCCTCAATCCTAAAGTCCTCTCGGTGCTTAGTAAATCCCAACGGAAAAGATATAATCAAGATAATATCAAAATGCTTTAAACAGCACAATAACGACAATCAATCCAATCATAAGTTCATATTAGAATAGGTCCTTTCAAAATCATGATTTCATAACTTCATTCATTACGACACTTACTTATCTAAGCATCCAAATCATGATTTCCATTCAAATATGAGAAAACATTTCATAAATCTTTGATACTTGTCTTCAAAGAATTCTTTAGTCATAAATTATTTTTTTTATAAAACATGCATGAATCCATAATCAATTTATAAATTAAAGTTCATAAGTTCATAGTCATAATAAAGTATAAAGCATGAGTCCATATGAAATCAATTGAAAAATATATAATTGAATCAAATCATGCATAATAATGTCAAATAATATCTATTGAATCATAATTAATGGGACCCATGAAGAATAGAATGAAACCCCAGCTAATTGGGTGAAATTGAAGTGTAGATTTGAGTTTTTTTGGAACTCAATGGATGAATTCTCACATATCTTGATTATCAAAGCCCTAGACGATTGCTAGAAGATGAGGCCATGAAGTTTGAAACCCTAACTTTCCTTGAGAGCTCTTGAGAGAAAATTGGAGAAGAAGACTTGGGGAAATTTGGTGGATTTTAGTAAATAAGAAGGATTTGGATAAGTTTGAAGAGTAAAAATGGCTATAGGGTAGTTATATGGTCAAAATGACATAGTTTAGGGGTTTATTATGTAGAAAAATACTAAAACAACTTTAATAAAAATCTATCGGAAGAGCCTACGAGTTCAACCTAAGGTTTGTCAGAGTTGCAACAGACCGTGATGGTCAACCGTAGAACCAACTACTGGAACCATGAATCCTAGAAAATTTCCATGATTTACTTCTACAGATCCTCAAACTCACTACGACTCGTTGAACCCTATCCGTAGAACTCATATACCCAAAAATCCTTGAAGTCCAAAACACTTCTAGATTTCACTTTTTACGATCCGTCAACTAAACCACGATCCATCCTATTCAACCATACACTATCATCATTGACTTGAAATTTTCTAAACTCAAATTAGTTCCTACAACTGCCTTCCTACGGCCCATAGGTCAACTCGTAGGACCTGTTTTGGTAGAAATTTTCACCAACTTTCCCTTTCTAATTCGACTTTCAATTTCCAGGGTGTCACAATATTGCAGAAGTCAAGAATAGTGCCATGCATGCTAGCTTGGCATGGAGGCTTTTCAAGAATCCTAAAACTTCATGGGCTTATGTCGTTATATTGAAACATTGCACTCCTAATAGATCACCCGGAGTAAATTCATCATCCACCTGGAAGTGTATCCTTAATGGATGAAAAACTTTTATCAAAGCTATGACATGGATCTTCAATTATGACTTTTCAGTTAAATTTTGGCACGATATTTGGATACCTTTTCATAATAACATTAGAAGTTGTATTCAAGGTCCTCTATACCGTGACAAGGAAAATATTAAGATCCAATACCTTTTCATCAATGATGTTTGGAATTTGCTGGATTATCCTTCTCATTACCTCAATCCCTCAATTTTCTATACAAAATACGTATGTCCCTAGCACGAGCTTAATTAACGATAAAATGATGTGGCATTTAACTTCGGATTGTCTATTCACAACAAAATATGATTACATGTTCTTAGACTCCAAACTGGATTGCTTTGTTCACAAAAATAACAATAACTTAAATTGGATTTGTAATATTAAGGCTCTAAATAAGATTATCTTCATTTAGATCCTCCACCACAATAGATTACCTTGTAATCAATATCTTAACCTTATTGGCGTGAATATATCTCCTGCGTGCACATTCTACGGGAGTGTGACTGAAACCATTAAACATATTTTTTTGATTGCTGCAATGTAAAAATATTTTAGAATATGATCATCCAGAATAGCTATAATCCCACTCCAATCAACAATATCATCTTTTCTTCTGATGAATGGTGTAACACCTAGAATTTAATTATGAAAGTTCCTTTAACACCTTACCTTGGAAAGAACTTGTCACGACCCAGACCGTCGTGACTGGCACCAACACTAACCCTCCGGTGGGAGAACCATTACTACAACCCAACTAACCATAAAACTACACAACTAAATCAAACTAAGGCATTTAAAGTTACGGAAGTAGGTTTAAATGCTAAAGAAAAGAAATAGAGTTCCCATAAACTCCAAAAGTCTAACAAACAAATGCGGAAAATAACGCCTAGATTCTGAAAGTCAATGTACAAAAACATCTAAGGTTCAACCATAAGTCTAAACAACAAGGGGTACTCCTCAAACTAACATACGAATAACTAACTAGAAAGTCTAAGTTCGAAATGTGGACATAAATAGAAAGAGAACTCATGGCAGCCCAGAAGAACTGGCTCACCCTTGAATTCGAAGTAATCACTGATCTTCTAAATGAGGTATGTCAATAGCCGCTTGAAGATGCCCTATACTCATCAAATAAAGAGCAAGTGCAGTATCAGTACACAACCACGGTGTACTGGTAGGATCACGCGTCTATCCCAATAAGTGCAACATACATAAGTAATTACAACACAATAATAACATGCATACACCAAACATATACAATATCAATATCATTTATGAACAACGAACAGTTTCACAATTCTCAATATCACAATTATGTCAAGTCAATGGTCCTCTCATGGAACCCAAACCCAAACTGTTACCATACCGGTACGTGGTATCCGATCCAATGTTTATGTCGGAACGTGGAAACCGATCCTATAATTATGCCAGAATGTGGAAACCGATCCACGTTAGTGTGTCAGAACCCAACACCCGATCCATTCAACAAGCCACAATCAAAATCACAAAGTACATTCTCATAATCATACAATCAAGTCATGATTCATGGCATTCATCATTCATCAATCCTCATTTACAATTAGTGTGATCAATAATGCAACATTTAGATACATACATGTATTATAATGAAAAATGAACAAACATACATCACACAACATGAAATCACAACCATCATATAACACCCCGACTTTTCAAAACGTCTAAATTATCTCGTATCTTCGTGGAAAGACAAGGAGGGTGAGTCATAAATTAAAAATGATGTGGTATGTCATATTTTAAGTGTTCAAGGTTTGTATCTCAAGTTTTGAAATTAAGTAAGTGGTAAAATAAAATTTGGCGAAAGTTATCGTAAGTTCCGTTTTAAAGATTTCTCTAAAATTTGGGTCAAATGTCTTGGATATTTTCTCTCAATATATAAAGAGTTAGAAGGCCAATGACCCATTAAATCGAAGGCCTATGAGTCTAGTTTGCAATGCACAAAACCCCGTATCAAACCAACATTAGAGTAAAAAGTTATGAGGGTTTTACTAGGGACTGCCGGGTCAGATCTGGATCGGGTAAAATATATGGTATGTCGGCTTATTTACGTTTTAAGCCATGAAAACATTTCATTTCAGTTCCAAACTAGAAATAAAGCTTAAGAGAGGGTTCCTATGGAGTTCTAGCATGATGAAGGTTAGTTTTTGATGATTTCTACCATTAAACATTGCCCCCGTGCCTAGAAACGTAATCCCTATACGTGGCAATTGTTTTTTCCTTCTATTAGCTGCGTTTGGAGCTGGTTTTTGAATATATAAATTTGTAGTTATTGGTGTTTCTTCAAGGTTTACACTTGGTTAACTAAGGTAATCATCTCGGGACCCTTTTATGGTTGTTTTTATGAATTTCTCCGGACGTTTTGACAAGTTGGGGAAATATGGCAAATCTGCCGATTTAAGATTAATTATCAATTGTTTATAGGTGTGTACCATCTGTGTATATATAGTGTTTGCGAAGCTTAGGACATAAGGAACAACCGTGAAGGAACTACGGTCTTTCGAGCGTTCATTGGATAGGTATGTTAAGGCTATTCCCTACTTACCTCATGTTTCCTTAAAGCTTAGGAGCAATGTAATTGGGTTGTTATCCTTGTTACACTTGTAGCCATTATTGTTGATTGTTGGCTGCTCGAGTTGATATAATCCTCCCTTGTCGGGATTCTTATTTAGTTAGTAGCATCCCTATGTTGGACATGACTTAGAGGCTATTTGTATAGGTTGCTTATAACTAAATTGCTCGATTTTAGAGATTGGATTGTTATTGTGGCCCTTAAGGCTATTGTGGTTAGCTGCAGGAATGTGATCTATGCCTAGAAGGGCTATGTTCTGCCTACAGGGCTATATGGATGCCTAAAAGGGCTATAAGTTGCCCACAGGGCTATATTAACGCCTAAAAAGGCTATGTGCTTCCTACAGGGCCATGTTGTTGCCTAAGAGGACTATGAGTTGTCTATAAGCTATGTTAATGCCTAAAAGAGCTATGTTCTGCCTACGGGGCTATATTAATGCCTAAGAGGGCTATGTGACTGCCTACGGGGCTATATTAATGCCTAAGAGGCCTATGTGACTGCCTACAGGGCTATATTAATGCCTAAGAGGGCTATGTGACTGCCTATGGGGCAAGGGGACTACCGATAGGGGTATATAGGCTGATTGGAACCTTTCGGGCTTGTGGGGGCCTGAGTTTGTGGTCTTTTGTGCTTTTTGTACCTGCCGAGCTTATGGGGGCTTGGTTAGGTTGTTGCTTAATTATTTTTGATAATTTTATATTGAGGAGCAGGTCAGTACACTTATCTTATCCTTGATTTAATTATCAAATTATTCCAGTATATCAGGATACCTCCTCATAGTCTATTGCCTTTCATACTTTGTACATTTTTTTGTACTGACGCCCCATTGCCTTGGGAGCGCTACATTCATGCACGCAGGTCCTAACAGACAACCGAGTAGACCTCCTCACCAGCAGGATTGACTTTTATCCGGTTGGCTAGCCCTTTTCCTCCGGAGCTGCCAGAGTTGGGAGGTTTGTTACCTTTTGTTGTATATATCTTTATGGGTAGGCAGGGACCTGTCCCACTAATCTTTACTACTCTTAGAGGCTTGTAGACTAGTTTGTGCGGTGTATAGCTACGTTATGGCCATACTGGCCTATGTTGTTGGCCTACTTTTAGTTTTGGTATATAGATATCATGGTGGTCTCAACGGCCCAATCAAGAATTATGTGCTAATAGGCTATTTATTTATATGATCTCCTGGGAGTAGCTGTTTCTTTTATAGATCAGTTGACAGGGGCCTTGCCTGCCGAGGGCTTAGTTTTAAGCCGAGATATACTTGTTTGTCTTCTTGATTGTATGTGGCTGCCATGCACTAGTAGCAAATGGTTCAGCAGGGTTGGCTCAAGCTTGAGTTTTGGCATTAGGAGACAGTTGTGCCCCTCGAGTTTGGGGCGTCAAAAACTTGGTATCAGAGCAACGTCGTATCCTAGGAAGTCTGCAAGCCATGTCTAGTAGAGTCTTGTCTATAAATGTGTTGTGCACCACATCAAATACGCAAGAAGCTACCGGGCATGTTCGAATGACTATCCTTCTTTTGCTCACCTCGTGCTATAGAGTGGTGTCTTGAGGGTTAAGGTTTCTGGCTTATAATTGATACTTGTATGCAGATAGAGATGACTGACACTAGACAGACTACAACTAGCCAGGGACTAGATACAACTGCAAGCGAGGGTACCGTCAAGGTACCACAGGTGGAGGTAGCCCATTCTTAGACCCAGGGGTAGACATCTTCTCAGGGCCCTATAGCTTCTCCACCGCTTCAGGAGCCTCCGAGGGCTACAGGACTTTCGGCTCCACCAGCAGTACCACCTCTAGTTCCTCTTATTCTATCTGATCAGGATTTCAAAAGTGTAGTATGTATGTTAGCACAGTTAGTAGCTGCACAGTGCCAACCAGTTGCGCCAGATGTTGCCGGACCTTTTGAAGGGCCCTGAAGTTCGAGAGTTCATGAGTTTCTTGCCTTGAATCCTCCACAGTTTATAGGGACAGATCGCAAAGAAGACCCTCAATACTTTATTGATCACTTTCATAGGATCTTTAGATTCATGCATGCCTCAGCGACTGAGTCAGTTGAGTTAGCAACATTTCGATTGCGCTATGTTGTAGTATTGTGGTACGAGAGTTGGGAGAGATCTAGGAAAAAATATGCATCCCTACCCACTTGGGATAACTTTACAGAAGCATCCATAGATCACTATTTGCCTCGAGAGATTAGGAATGGCAGGGTGGACCAGTTTCTAAACTCCGACAGGGCAGCATGAGTGTCCGAGAGTACGAGCTGAGATTTGATTCATTAGCTAGATATGAACCAGTATTTATTGATACGATGCATGATAGGGTGCGTAGATTTGTGGGAGGGCACGACTTAGACTATATCGATGCTTGTTCTACCACTGCATTAAATGATAATATGGATATCTCGCAAATTCAGGCATTTGCACAAGGAATAGAGGATCGCCGACATTTATAGTATATGAGTGAGAGGGTTAAGAGAGAGACAGAAGAGGGCTAGGCCCGCTGGTTCACAGGGAGATTTTCAGGATGGTCCCAGACTCCGAAATTCTATTAGGTCACCTAGACCTCCACCATAGTTATTCCAGGGTAGTAGATTTGATCTTCTGGAACAGTCAGGCCCAGGTGAGGGTTCACGAGCATCAGGCTCGCAGCAGCAGAGGGGTTCAGGCCAGGCTAGGACAAACCCGCCGCGTTGCGCTACCTACGGTAGGATACATTTTGGGAGGTGTAGATAGGGTTCCACAGGTTGTTATTCTCGTGGACAGGAGGGGTATGGGTGGAGAAACTGCCCTACCACAGGTCAGGGTGGTATAGGTTAGTCGACCTGGTCAGTAGTAGGTTCCTCCTCATCAGCACCGTCTACAGGGCGTGGACCCTAAACTTCAACACATAGAGGTAGAGGTAGAGGTAGAGAGGGAGCATCTAGTTCTGGTAGTGGACAGAATCATACATATTCATTAACCAGCCAATAGGGCTCAGAGTCATCACCATATGTTGTGACAAGTACATTGATTATTTGCTCCTGTTATGTTTATGCTTTGATAGATCCTAGATCTACTCTGTCTTATGTTACTCTATTTATTGCGGGGAAATTATGTATAGTAGCAGAGTCATTTGATCGACCCTTTATTGTATCTACACCAATTGGTGAGTCTATTGTTGCTAGGAGAGTCTATCGAGGTTGCACGGTAGAAATTATCGACCGTCAGACCTCTGTAGATCTTGTAGAGTTAGAGATGATCAATTTTCATGTCATTATGGGTATGGAATAGTTAGCGTCATGTTATGCTAATGTTGAGTGCCGGACAAAGATTGTTAGATTCCACTTTCCAGGAGAGGCAGTTCAGGAATGGAAAGGCGATACAACAACGCCGAAAGGTAGGTTTATCTCCTATCTTAAGGCAAGGAGGATGATTACCAAGGGTTGTATTTATCATCTTGTTCACATTTATGATATAGATACAGAACCACCGACTCTTCAATCTATTCCGATAGTTAATGAGTTTCTAGATGTATTTCCAGACGAGCTCCCTAGTATCCCTCCAGAATGGGAAATTGATTTTGCTATCAATATGCTACCAAGTACACAACCCATATCTATCCCTCCTTATAGAATGGCTTCTGCTGAGCTAAAGGAGTTTAAGGATTAGCTGAAAGACTTGATGGATAAAGGCTTTATTAGGCCTAGTGCTTCACCAAGCAGTGCACCAGTGTTGTTCGTAAGAAAGAAAGATGACTCACTAAGAATGTGTATCGATTACCGACAGCTGAATAAGGCAACTATAAAGAATAAGTATCCCCTTCCGAGGATAGATGACTTGTTTGATTAGTTACAAGGTGCTAAGTGTTTCTCAAAGATTGATTTAAGATCAGGGTACCACCAGATATGAGTTCGGCAGAAAGACGTTCCAAAGACAGCTTTTAGAACTAGATATGGACACTTTGAGTTCTCGGTAATGTCTTTTGGATTAACTAATTCCCCAGCATTGTTCATGGACCTGATGAATAGTATATTCAAGTCGTATCTAGACTTGTTTTTTATTGTATTTATTGATTATATTTTGGTGTATTCACATTCAAAAGATAAACATGCAAATCATCTTCGAGCAGTCCTCCAGGTTCTTCGAGACCGAGAACTTTATGCAAAGTTTTCTAAGTGTGAGTTCTTGTTGGACTCTGTAGCTTTCTTAGGCCATATTGTATCATATGCAGGCATTGCGGCTGATACACAAAAATTGAGGCCGTAAGGACTTGGCCCAGACCCATGACTCTGACTGAGGTTCGTAGTTTCTTAGGGTTAGCTGGGTACTACAGAAGGTTAGTAGAGGGGTTTTCTTCAATTTCAGCCCCATTAACGAAGCTGAATCAAAAAGTAGCTAAGTTCTAGTGGACTGAGGCTTGCGAGCATAGTTTCCAGGAGCTAAAGGACAGGTTGACATCAACACCAGTTCTTGCATTGCCAGATGGTTTAAAAGGCTATGCGGTGTCTTGTGATGCTTCTGGTGTTGGGTTGGGATGTGTTCTAATGCAACATGGTAATCTTATCGCATATGTTTCAGGCAGTTGAGAAAGCATGAGTAGAAATATCTCACCTACGATTTAGAGTTAGCTGCAGTTGTGCATGCGCTAAAGATCTGGAGACACTATTTTTATGGAGTTCATGTTGACATCTTCACAGATCATAAAAGCCTCCAATATATCTTTAGACAAAAGGAGTTAAATCTGCGACAACGTCGATGGCTTGTGTTACTGAAAGACTATGACGTGGATATTTTATATCATGCAGGAAAGGCGAATGTGGTAGCTGATGCCCTCAGTCGAAGATCTATGGGTAGTTTATCATATTTAGGTGTTGAGAAGTGTGAGCTAGTGTGAGAGCTTCATCAGTTAGCTAGCTTGGGAGTCAGATAGTTAGAGGTAGAAGATAGTGGGGTAACAATTCAGGACATAGCCATATCATCTCTAGTTGTGGAAGTAAAATCACGGCAACAAAAGGATCCTAGCTTAGAGCAGCTCAGAGCGAAGGCTCAGAATCAACAGACTTTAACATTTGATATAGTATGAGATGGAGTCCTTAGATATAGTGATCGATTGTGTGTTCCGAATGTTGCACGGCTTTCGCATCGGATTATGGGAGGGATGGCATGCTGCACCTATAGGCGAGCTGAATGTCCACTAGGCGACTCGTCTAGTGGCTTTGGCGAGTACCAGCTTTGCTTTCCTTCAACTTTTTCAGATTTTTCACACCTACTTACCTTGTAATGTCCTTGCCTTGCTCTTTGACTGCATTGCTGCATATTAACATTTTAACATCAGTTATGAGCATAAAATAGGCATTGAGGACACTAAATCACTAAATATTCAACCCTTAATGAGTCAAAATCTCTGACTCATCAGTCAGCAACAATTGTCCTTACATTAATCATCTCTCGATCGATGATTGTACCCACTAACACGGCTTTTGGGTGTCTAAGAATGGACTTGTTCTAAGAAGGCATGATATTACTACTTATGAATCTAAACCAGAACCGGACCCCAACATTCAAATCCTTTTTCTCTATTCTGGCACCGTTAGCCATCCAAGGTAGAGAAATGTTGGATATAAGTGGTGCCAACCAGCCTTTTAATGAATCAAGGTCATGTCGTATCTCCAAATATGAGGATCATTCTCCGGCATATCTAATGCAGTGTTAATTTCACCCGTGTGGCATTGCACCATCTTGCCACGAACCTCAACTTCATCTAATGGTTTACACATTGTGCCTTTCCTCTTCTTCGGTAAAGCTTGTGCATATGCAATGTAGAAATCCCTCATCCAGGCTAGAACATAAGGCTTTCGAGGTCTTCTAAACCCCTCAAACTTGTGAAACTTTATGGTGTTCCATATTGCCGGGTAGTCACTCATTACACCGTATGTGGGGAGTCCTCTCTCCTCAAGAATAGCACGTTCTCTAGCAGCCTTGAGCCTATTTAGGGTTCTTGGAAAGCATTATCGAAAGAACTTTAGTTGTTGGTTTCTGAATAGAGGAGGGTTGTACCAATTTGGACCTGATGTCTATTCTTTTTCTTGCAACCAGATTTTTAGGTTGCTCACTCACACACATAGAAAAGCCTAGAGTGGTGTGTTATGGGTGAGGAGTCTCAGATGGCTCATTGATGGTTACCCCTCTTTTCATTTTCAAAAGAGGAGGAGGATTAGAGTCTCTATTAGATTCCATATCTAAGGTCACAACATGGTTACCCTTACTTATAGCCATAATTTGCAAAGACCAATCATTCAAACATATAATCGGTGAAGGTTAGTTGAAATCAAAATCGAATGAAAACATAGTTCAAAAACTTTGTGAGGCTTGCCAAATGAGAAAGTGGTTCACCTAGCAGGTTAGGTGAGCTCACCGAACTAGACGGTGCAAGAACTCAAAGGATTCGGGCATGATGGGTGGAGTCAATTCCAACTCGGTGATTCACCGAGTTGGTCTCGTCGGCTAAGATAAGTCCGTCAAAACTAACAGTGCAAAATTAAAAGAGACCTACATAAAGGGCAATATCCACTCCCACTTATTGATATGTCGAGTGGGTTTTAGTGAACTAAGACAAGACCGCCAAATAGAATAGGACCCTGCAGGGTCACATATTCTAGCAAGGAAGGTGATCTTGGTCTTACTCGGTGATTTGCATAACTACGTTGGAGAGCTAAGAAAAGCTCACCAAATAGGAAGTATTTAGCTTAGTTCCTATTTTTTTGACTTTAACCATAATATGCAAAAATCTAGTTCCCGAGCAACTTTACAATCTATCCACATACATTTTCAACACATGAGTTCTCAAACTTCCCCAAAATATCACAAACTATTTCTCAAATTGATGATTTTCTCATGAGAAAGTCGTCACTCCATATATCATTGGACAAAATCATGCAATCGGGTCAACACTTGGCTAACCAAACTTTGGTCATACGCAATTCAACCAACACCTAGCAAATATCAAAACTCAATTTCAACAATTAACCATCATAATCAAATTTTGCAATTTTAGACACGGGTTCAAACATCTAACTCCTGGGTATAGTTCAATATCAATAACGCAGAACTACCCAATGAAATTAACTAACAACATGCATCAAATGGCTTTAAGCCCATATGCAAAACACAATTTTAAGCTCAAATACTAGGATAGAATTCGAACACTGACCTCAGGGAGAATTAAATACTATCAAATTAAGGAGGTTAGGATTTGGGTTGACTAATCACGCAAGTCTGCACACTCCAAGTACTCTAGAATCTCACAAAAAGTACACTCAAGAAATGTGATATTCGAAGTGAAATGAAGAAAATGATCTCAAAGATAGAAAATAATTTTTGTTTTGAGAATGAAAAGACCCTCCACCTTTTTATATCGGGCACGTTTGGCAGTCATGACTAACATCGCTAAGTGAGTATGGCGGATCGCTGAATGGAGCTAAGGCTCACCAAAGAAGCCTGAACAGATAACAAACAGGAATGCTGATTCGGTTAACTCAATGGATTTTTCATAGTGTACTTGGGTGGATTGCCTTTTGGAGGTCAAATCGCCTAAGTTGACATTACACTTTTTCACATTTCCAGCTCAAAGGGCAGCCAAGAATGAGTCCGCACAATGCCTTTGGTAGATCACCGTTATGCATTTGGCATCACCTATTATGTCCTTCGTAAAACTTTAACTTCCTTTCAACCGGCAATCACAACACACGTTATTGAAAGTAATAAAATATAAGTAAAAACTTGTGTTATCTCCCCAGAAGCACCTTATTTAACATCGTGGCACGACATAGTTCCAGATTGCTCAATACTTTTGGGGATTTGGGATGGTATCACTAGGCATTGTTCTCTTTTGCTTCGAATAGAGATTGGTGGAGATTTGACACATCTGAGTCTCTAGCGTTTTTATAGATACCGAATGAGAAGTTATAGTTTGGGATAAGGTGGAGAAGTCATTTTCCAATTCTTTCAACACCTTATCAAATCCTTCAACCTTGTTGATGATCCTTGTGAGCATTTCTTTGATTCGGTTTCCTTCTGGACCAGCTGGTTTCTTTGGTCATGGATGATCATGGGGAGGAATGTATCTATCTTTTTCAGCCTCTTTGTCTCTCCAATTTCAACCTCCCCAATCATTCCAACCTTTATCTTGCTCCTTGTTCCAACCTTGATTCTCACCTTGTCGTTAGTAGTTTGGGAGAGGACCCCCAATTAGTTTCCAAAATATTGCACTTCTTCATTGTATAATATCTCAAATTGTGCATCCTCTAGGTACTACCCACTACTTCTTCCAGCCACATTCATTGATTTCAATCCACCTCCCATGACATGTTTAGATAACAAATTGAGTTGGGTCATCATTTTGGCTATGTTTTCATCGCGCTCATTGTCGTTCTTAATTTGTTCTTTGCTCATGCTCTGTTTTAAAGTACATATTGGTCCTCTCTAGTATGCCATGCTCGGTTAACCTTTTTCATGTCACCTACAACAACACTGCTACTTCATACGGTTATGTCATTAATCCTCCTTGCATCAATTTATTAGCCACACCTTTATTAACTAAATCAAGGTTGCAATAGAAGTATTGTATTAGCAAAATTGTTCGGAACACCATGTGTAGGATATTGTAAAAGTAATCTATGGAACCATAATCAAGTTTCATGTAGAGGCTCATCTCCAATTCTTTTGAAATTTTGGATTTGGTTTCTAAGTTTAACCATATTCAGGGGGGAGAGAATCTCTCCAAAAAAGCTTTAGTCAACTTCTCCCAAGAAGTTATACAAAAAACTGGCCATCCCGCGAACCATCTCGTAGCTTCACCTATCATAGAGAACGGGAATAAACTCAACCTATGTTTTAGAATACAAACTGCCCACATACCTCCATAAAATTTTGAAGGTGTTCATGAGTTAAATCCCCAAACTTTCCTCTTAGTTAGAGCAATTGTAGCAATGTTCTGGCTACATGAAAAATTGTCCTCCCTGTTGTTGAAGGTATATGGATGGGTCCCGTGGTTTGAATAATTGTTACATGCATATCATTCAAATCACCCATGTTTTCATTTTTTCCATAGTTATTGTCATTGACATACCATAGTCACTCATGTTTTAAACCTGCAAATAATCAAACAACAACACCAAAAGTTAATCTACTGAAATTAAATAAATTCATAAACTAACTTCTCGAATGGAATTCTCAGTCATTATTCCTTGGCAACAACGCCATTTTTTATAATGCTCAAACTATTCCTCAAAATCAATTAAAATAGTAAGTGGTCATTATCAATAAAAATACCCAACCACAGAGAATGATACAACGCAAGGAATTGTACCAAGAAATTTTGGAATGTAAATGCATTCATTTGTAGTAATAAAAATAGGTGGGTGGATGATTCCAATAAACTTAATAAAAGGGTTCAATAGTCACAATTAAACTAGAGTTTCAAGGAATCAAATAAGTAGCTAAGGTGTGGGGATTGGAAATTGATATCACATAGGAGTGCTTGTGTTATTCTACAGTGATGAACATTGACATCTTTAATGACACTAATCTTCTTTCTATCTCATAGCATCAGTTCATAAAATCTCCTTTTGGTCTCATCTATATGTGAAACTTAACAACCCAATATCTTAGTCTATTCTCTTTTTCGATATAGAAATAGGGAAAATAGATCCGACCTATAATCGCTACTTTCAAGCCAATTATAGACATCAAACCTAAATTGCTAATATTGAACTAATTACCCACTCCGAGCAATCTCTTTCAAGCATCAATCAGAGATTGAAAGTAAGAATTAATTTTGCAACCTTAACCCATAAATTAACCCCATGCTAATTAGCCCAAATCCATTTACGAACAGCAACCAAGAGAGCATAACCTAATTCCCACAACATTAAATCAACATTCAACCCTATGAATTCATTCCTAGGTTGCAGGGTTTTAGCCACCCATCACAAAGTCTAAAAAAATTATACCTTGCAAGAAAAAAGTCATGGGTAACATAAAATTAGCAATTACAAGCAATGCCCACTTTGAATTTCAACTTCGAATTGTCAATTTCAAGAGTAAAAGTTGAAAACCCCAAAAACTAAAATTGTTCTTTACCAACTGAAAGTGTTTCTTGAGTTAAGAAGTTCAATACTCCATTGTAGGTCTTTTTTTTCTTCTCACTCTCTGCAGTATCTGGTATGCTACTCTGTTGTGTTGATTTTAAACTTTATATTGTGACAATATGGTAAATATTACTTGCTATAGTCTAGTTTTTCTTCAAAACCCATGTGGAAAAGTTGAAATCAGCGAGATGAAAAAGGGGGGTTGTGCTTTGAAATATTTAGATCTTAGTGTTTGTGTTTGTTAATGCAAAATAGCATGTGAAATTTTGTGCAATTATCTTAAAATTTAAGTTGTAGGTGAATTTTGAGTAACCCATTTGTGTTTACACAGTGCATGGAATTGTCTTATAATAGATTGAGTGATGTTATTCCTATGGGTAAATTATTCATTATGTGAGTACTTAGGTTTTTGGCTGAAATTTGTGTATGGTAGCATTCCTATGTGTTGTTGAACTGATGTTAGTGATTATTATCTTGTGGTGATGATGAAATTGCGAATGAGAATGCTAAATTGCATAAATTGCCTACTTGTATGCTTGATAATTCCCAATAATATATGGGGTGACGTCCTTCTTAGGTGAAATTTTCATGGTTTGTTTGAAATTCATTTTTGAATCCTTTGGGGAAGTTTGAGTACCCACAGGAATTGATTGATGAATTGTTGAGTTGAAAGTGGACCTTTTTTAGTCTTAGTGGTGATGGTGAAGCATTGACACTTCACAATGGTTGCTCTGTGTTATAGGTGCAACACCAGTCAAATAGGAATTTTCAAAAATTCCTTAACCCTCTACTACTGTATCACTTGTGAGACGCAGGTTTCCATTGGCGAATTACTGATATAGCACTGGTTTGCTCAATTGATTTCCATTTTTTTGTTTGGAGGTGGTGCTTGAACTGGTGGTTTACAATCTCACATCTGCAAGTTGCTGGTCAAACATCGACTCATTGTGAGACTAAATGATGAATTATTTTTTACACTCCTATTCTTTTTCTTTTGTTAAATTTTTATAGCTATGTTTTCTTCTCATAAATTGAAAACCCAAAAAAATTATAGATTTGGTATTATCGCAGATATTCTATTGTAGACACTAAATTCCAAAAAGGTGTTGGCATTTATTTGCCCTAATTTCTTACAATATATAAGTTTTCCTTTTAGGAAGGAAAATGTTTTAACATTTTAACTAGTCCTTTTCTTGTAGGAAAGGCTTAGGACCCTATATATATATAGGCTTGTTCCTTCTAACTTAATTAGCATTCACAATGTAGTCCTAGGGTTTTGAGAGTTGCGGTTAGGGGGGAGAATTTTGTGTACCTCCTTGTATTCCGAGTGAATTGGTTGAGGT
The DNA here is from genome assembly GCA_029582565.1 of Solanum infundibuliforme. Classification (NCBI taxonomy): domain Eukaryota; kingdom Viridiplantae; phylum Streptophyta; class Magnoliopsida; order Solanales; family Solanaceae; genus Solanum; species Solanum infundibuliforme. Next base: position 34,542 of record JAJOOG010079080.1, read on the forward strand.
TGTTTCTCTCTATATTTTGTACTCTCATATTTATAGTGGATTGCTCATCTCATTTGTGGACGTAGGTCGATTGATCGAACCACGTTAAATCTATCTCTTCTGGTGTGTTTCTCATTTATCTTCTTACTCGTGTTCTTTCTAGGTTTGCTTTGCTAGATTCCGCATTACACCTGCTTATTGCGGTCCTAACAAGTGGTATTAGAGCCATGGTTCAAGAATGGAACCATTTGAGAGATGGGTGTTCATCTTGTCAGGTGTAGTGCTAGCCGCAACATTTTTAACAATAATGAAGATTTTTGTTGGAGAAATTGTTTTAGAGATGTTCTCTGTGTCGAGACGTAGATTTGATGGAGGTGATTATGGAGAAGAGATGCAAGACCCTAAAGATTATGTCAAAAAGTTGGACAAATTTATTTTGTTAGACATTCGGCCCAATTGGGAGATTCGTTGGCATTTATTTGCCCTGATTTCTTACCATAAATAGGTTTTTCTTTAAGGAAAATGTTTTAATATTTTGATTAGTTCCTTTCTTGTAGGAAAGGCTTAGGACTCTATAAATATAGGTTTGTTCCTTATAACTTAATAAGCATTCACAATGTAGTCCTAGGGTTTTGAGAGTTGCGGTTAAGGGGGAGAATTTTGTGTACCTCCTTGTATTCCGAGTGAATTGGTTGAGGTTGTTTCTCTCTATATTTTGTACTCTAATATTTATAGTGGATTGCTCATCTCCTTTGTGGACGTAGGTCGATTGACCGAACCACGTTAAATTTGTCTCTTCTGGTGTGTTTCTCATTTA